>JANHFN010005426.1:252193-267491 GCA_032468175.1 Toxicocalamus goodenoughensis
GATGGCAGATGAGATTCTGCCGAAATGTTGCTACAACTTTAAAAGCACAACTACAATGACGTGGGATAATGCCCGAGTAAAGCTGAAGAGCACACACACACATATATATATATATATATATATAAATAAAAATTCAGCTTCTTTTTGCTTTGCAATTTAGGCATTAAGCTGGCATGTGAAAACTATCTTAAGCTTCTACTGACAGCTGCTTTGTGTGTGTGGAAGGATTCTCACTCATACATTTATATAACATTTTAAAATGTGGTAGGCTAAGGTGGATGCTTTAGTCATCAGGATGGGAGTAGGCCACTCATCCTCACACTTTTTGTTTTGTGGCTTGTGTGTAGGAGAATTCCCTATGTGAATTTTCACATTACAATATCTGTTTCCATGATGTCAAAGCAATTGTTTATTTCCCCAGAGAAGTCAGTTGGTTCAATGTTTATTACACAAGTTAATACCATCCTTCTATGTTCTTTGATTCAAATCAATGATTGATGTTATTCATGTTATTAAACACTGTTGGCAGAGGACCCTACATGCTTTTTCGACATGTAAAATATAGATTAGGTGTGTAACATTTTCTATGGTGAGACCTGCATTAAAATACAAACAGTAAAATCAACATTTGAAAAATTAAGCCAAGTAATTAAATTAATTACTATTATTCCTCACATAATTAATAATTTTTCAGTTCTGTCATATTAAAAAGTATTTTTCAGCTGGAACTTTGAGGGCTTTACCCAAGATACTATAGGTGCTATAGACCATAAAAGAAGCAATTTCTTATGACAAAAATTCTGATATCAATATTAACTTATCTTTTAATCAGATATGTCACCAGCAATTGTTACAACAACTAGGTGCAATAACAGAAAATTATTATCTATTAATAAATGACACATACATTGGTAAGGTATAGAATGTTAGGTATTTTAAAGAAATTGACTCTTTCAGTGCCTTCTTCCACATTTGAAAAGGAAAGAAAATCAACAGCAACAAACAAGAAACATACATACTTTTTGTAGACAGAAGTAATCTTTTATAGGCGCTGAAGTGCTTAAACTTTAAAAGTAAAAAAAAATCTGGACAGTGACTTACTCATGTTTCCTTAGCAACTATTTCTGGTTGAAATATAAGCAAGGATACATTTCTATCACATTGATGAAATAAATCATAAATATATAATTTCAATTTAAAGTGCAATGCATTGCTCAGGTAATTTTTGCTTGCTGAAAGTAAGGTTGCCAAATCTAAGTTGCAAATGTCTAATTTAGTAACCTTGCATGAAAATGAATATTTAGAATTTTATGAACATACTGAAGAGTCTTTCACAAAATGACCGTCATGGGAAAAACCTGCCTTTTTGTAAAAATTATGTCATTTGGGACAATGACACCAGAAATAATTTATGGCTAGGTAGCAAATTAACCCACTGGATTCCTACTGTAACATTTTTTGGTCTTTTTTTGGAAAGGTAAGTAAGTACACATCTAACTCCTTGGGCTACAACCATCATTATTTTCATGTTAAACAAACAAAAACCAAAATCTATAGTGCTATGTTTTATCAAAGCCATTCTTGTAAGTGAAGGTGGTACTAGAAGTTGGTTCTTCAGCACATCAGCTTTCTATCAAGTTTTTATAATCAATAGTGTAAAATATACCAAAACAAAATAGTAATTACAATCAGTGTGGCTGGGACCAGGGACAAGAATCAGTGCATTTATGATTGCACAAAAATGAAATAATTTTACTGATATTACTCTGTACAGGGGAAATATTGCCGCTCTAGGCTCTAAAGCAAGTCCAAATAGAAAAATTGGATTTCTACACTCAGAAATATGTATTTTCTATGTATCTATATCATAGGAGACTACTACTTATTAAAACACATACATTAAAACTGCTTGATTCATAATACTAGTTGGTTGGTCACATTATGATTTTTACCCAGGTCAGCAGTTCCCTAATCTTAGGGAAACAAATGTTTAAAATCAAAAGAAGATTAACAGACATTGGTTTGGGATAAATTCCAACTTGAGATTTAAATGAAATGTATTCTGGTTTACAGCATGAATGGAAATGCTTCTTCTAAGTTAATAGATAATATAATCAGTAAGACAAATGGAACTTAAAAAAATTATTTCTATATATTATAAAATAATGAAGTATTACATTGGTCCTCTAGACTGGAAAAATATGAAAACTTCAGAAATATACAGAAATAATTATGTTGGTAGGTTGTTGGATTTTTCCACTCTAGAGTGACAGCATAATCACTTGGTTATGTTGGATAGCTATAAAAAAATGACTGATTGACTGACTTACTAACCAAATAAACAAACAAACAAACTAGTCGGGCCCTGGTTCAAGATCTCACTGAACTAAAGTAGTTGTTTTCTGATAACTGAAAGCTACAGGTAAAATAAAAGGAAACCACATGCTTGTACAGTTGCCAAATACAAATGCAAAGGAAGAGGAGGATGTTCTATCTGCTTGGTTTTTATTATTTATTTATTTATCATTTAATTTATCATTTTTTAAGTGCTGTACACCGCCCCGAGTCCTTCGGGAGAGGGGCGGTATAGAAATCAAATAAATAAAAATAAATAAATAAAATAATTAAATTTATATATCACACACTCACCATTCAAAGTAACTCTGAGTAGCTTACAATATAATAAAACATACAAATATAAAAATATAAATATCAACAGATCATTCGAACAATTTGCCAATACCTTCAATGAAGGTGTGGTTAGTAAAGCTGATACAGCTGGCTGAAATGGCAAAACTGACAGCTCTGATTAGGAAAAAAGATATTGATTAAAATTCATACCAATTGGTTGCCTCTTTCTGACTCAAGTTTTATTTATATCTGCTGCAAAAGAAGTCAGAAGTCATTATTTTTCCATGTATTTTAATTATATTTTTTCCACTTCTAACTGCTATTTCTTTCTATATTCTGATTCTCTTTTCATTATCTTTCTTGACTTTTAGCATTTTTGTTATTTTGTTATTTTTTTACTTGCAAAAGATTTAATAAAATTTAACCATTACCACCACTATCCCCCGCTTGAGTTATTATATATATTCCTTTAGCTTATGGTACAACATGCATGGAATTGCAAGCTATATTAACATTTCACCTAAATTAAAAAGATCTATATTCAGATACCAATGTCTAGGCCATTTAACTATTGAAGTTAAATGTTAGATGGATTTGAAATAAGAACTCTCTAAAGCCACGTGGATAAAAAATAATAACAACAGTTAACCAACATTCTAAATCATTGGGCAAAATAAATGATTTTTGCAGACAGCTTTGTTATTCATTCATTCTCAAGGACATGTTAAAATACAGTTCATATTTTAATGTATATTCTTTGTTTGCTTTGATTTCCATAGTGCAGCACAGATGAAACTATGCAGTTATTATATACCTGCAAAATTACTATTTGCAAAATATATTTTGTTTACTTGCTGAAAATCTTTCAGACAAACTTATCAAAAATTAAGATCAGAAGTACTGTGGGATGTATGGATGGCTGTCCTTTCTCCCAAGGTTAATAGTGTGCCAGAGCATTGACATTTGCCAAACTTACTGTATGTCTAACTCTTCATATTTCCACTGAATAATCTAGTCATGTTCTTTCTATTCTTAAGAGAAGTATTCTTCAGAAATAAGAGACAATGATTTGGACACAATCAGAGAAGTTGCCTATTTATTAAAACTAAGAAACAGTGAAACTCTTTTTGTTATATATGTCCCAGGATGACAATATTAAAAATATTCTTTTTTAAAGAGCATATTAAATATTAAAAAAAACTTAAATATGTGTTACCAATAAAAGTGAATATATGTTTCTCAGGGTTGAAAAATTGAGTCTTCGATGGTCTCTGAGTTTGGTTATTTTCATGCAGATGTTTCATTATCTGGCTAGACAACATCTGCAGTGCTAGAAAAGAGTTTGCTTTCTGTTTACAAAGTGGGATGTCTGCATAAAAACAAGCTCAAAGAACAACAAAGATGCTACACAAATAAGTATCCATTCTGGATAGTTATTTAATATTTATAAATAAATAATAAATATATGGACTTAATTCAACATGCATTTACTTGTGTACCCTTGACTGGATTTAGCCATAAGATATTTGCAATTACAGTAAGTAACAAATGTATAATAGCATGTCCTTTGTAGCAAATAAAGAGACTTTTGAAGCTCAAATGAGAAACAATCTATCATCACTTCAGTACTGGAGATGATCATCTACCATTATGTCATCAATAAATCAAGTAGAGCTGCAAAAAATAATCAAAGTTTGAAGTTACCCTACATGGTGCAAAACATTCACATTTAAAAATGTAATTATTATGTGAAATTTGAGTGGTTTTGTATGAGATTGTAAAGGCACTAAAAACCTTTTGGGATAAAGTCTCACTTTGAATGGCATGTTTACTGAAATTATGCAAAAGCTTCTCAGGGTTTATTGTGGTCCTGCCACCCACAGTTTTGTTATGTCAGCTTTTGGAGGAACTTGAGATGAAAGTATGAATTGGAAGCATTCCTCATTTTTATTTTAAAAAAATGTCACTTTTGTTCCGTCTTGTTGTTTGTATCAGAGGTGGTATTCAGCAGGTTCTGACCAGATCTGGAAAACTGGTAGTGGAAATTTTAAGTAGTTCTGAGAACCGGCAAATACCATTTCTGACTGGAAATTTTACACACCATGCACACCAAGCCACACCCGCAGAACCGGTACTAAAAATTTTTGAATTCCACCACTGGTTTGTATGTTATTGTAATCTTTCTCTTTCTCTTTTTAAGATAGAGTTTCATATCTAAAGGATAACTAATATTGGTATTCAGCCTCCTTCACCAGGAACTTTTTTTCAGGGCAACTCCAATAGCAGCGTAAGTTACTTGCTTCTTACAGTATTTCAGAGTGATTCTTATGTGAATTCCAGAAATGTATGCCTTGATTGATCAAGATGTCCTACATTTACTTCAAGATTGAGCTGGTTATTTCCTTGCATCTTGTCCTTCTCTGGCTTATTGTATGAACCTCTCCTTCAATGCTAGCCTTTCTTTCAATTGTCCTCTCCTTATTAGTGTCTATGTTTTTCTATTACTCTCTCAACTGCTTTTACCCCCTCTTCCCAGATTATCGCCTTGGACACTAATACATTTTTCCTCTTATTATACCATCATAGTTCTAAGCAATAGGAAATAGGTTGTTTCTTTGATTTCTAGGTTCCATAGAATTCTATGAAAACAGTAAGGAATAACTAATATATGCAGAAAAAAGAGGTGTCCCTACATGATAACTTAAATGTATTTAAAACTACAAAGAAAAGGGAAATATGCAGTATCGTGGGCAGCTATAAGGCAAAGAAAGCATGTTTCATCCAGCCTTGGCAAAAATTGAAAAGGGATTGGCTAGGAAATGTCAGAGATGAATGGAGAATATGTTTGTTGAACTGATTTTAATTTATCCACTTGAATCAATAAATCAATCAATTTAGAAGAGATTATTTGTAGCCCAGGGTTGAACTGTGGTGTCTTTGATTAGTATTAATGATTACAATGTGTTTACAACAATTTTAGATGAAAAATTGAAAATAATTTTACAAGGGTATACACAAGGATGTGGGTTTTTAACCTAAGACAGTGGTGGTTAACCTTTTTGGGCTTCTATGCTGAACTGCTCCCTCCCAAACTCCCTGCACATGTGCACGTGATTCTTCCTCCCTGCTGCCCCCTTACCTGCACTGTGCATATGCACACCTCCCAGCTGATTTTTAGCCTTTTTCAGCCTTTTTCAGCCTCCCAGAAGCTTGAGGGAAGCCTCTGCAGCCTTTGTAGGCCAAAAAATGGGCCGTTTCATCACTTTTGGTATTTCCGGAAATACAGGAAATGACTAAATGGGCCCATTTTTTGACCTACAAAGGCTGCAGAGGCTTCCCTCAAGCTTCTGGGAGGCTGAGAAAGGCTCAAAAATCAGCTGGGAGGTGTGCGCATGCGCAGTGAGATAAGTTTACCTGGGGCTTCCATGCCTGCACAAATGGCTCTGTGTGCCACCTGTCGCATGCGTACCATAGGTTCACCATCACGGACCTAAGAGATAGTTGAAAAATAATTTTGGAGCTACATAATAAAATCAAGTTGCATTGATCATTTTTAGATGGAGAGAGGGTTTTTGACAATTGAACTGGACATTCTTGTTTAAGGTTTTGGAAGATAGCAATTTTGGGAGAATTTTATAAAATGGAAAAAATGGGTTTATTCTTACAAAATGGCACATACATTTATGGTTTAACCAAAATATGTGAGATAAGAAAAGGAACAAGCAAAGTTTCCTAGTGTGCCCTCTATTGTTCATTTAGTCTTGAAATAGATGACAGAATTGTGGCCTAAGATTCAATGTGTCACATAGGTTAAATGCTTTGTTCTTGTATTGGCAAACTTGTTAAGTGGTATTAAATTTGTAATAATAAACTGAAAGAATTTGGGGCATGAGCATGTTTCAATATCAATAAACTGAAGACAAAAATATTTACAAAACATGAAGATATAAGAACATATAAAATTGATGAATAAGATGTATTTTAATATAAGCAGAAAGTAAAACATTTGGCTATATTTATGATAAATATAAATTTTATATTATTTCAAAATAATTGTTTTAAAACATGAATTGAAGTTAAAAAAATATAGCCAAGATGAGACAAAGTTCCATTGTGACATAGAATAGAATTTCTCTAATTAAGACAAATATTTTACTTAGAATATTTTTATTTCAGACAATGCCTGTTTTGACAACTGATGTACTATTTAAATAACTCCAGAAGGTTATAGATGAATTTGTATAGCAAGAGAAAAGCGTGACTTAAATATCTGGTACTACAAGATGTGAAGAAAAGAGGACTAGGTCTACTAGATTTGAAATTATATTTTGCTGCCAGCTCTGTAGTTTGAATAAAGAGTGGGTGTTGTGAAGAAATAGGAGGTTATTGGAGTTAGAAGGATATGATTTGAAATTTGGGTGGCATGGATATTAATGGAATGATAAAGCTAAGGTATATTTAAAAATCATTATATTATGTGGGTCATTCTTAAAGTCTGAAATGAATATAAATCTAGGATATGCTTGAAAATATCTTTCTGGCTTTCAGTGTGCAATGCATTCTATAGAATGTTTTACAATTATCTGAAAGATTTAATGTGGGTAAAACATTTTATGACTTTGAACAATGTAAGACTGAACAACTATATACTACTTATGCTATTGCTAATATGTATAAACTTTTGCTGAAATATGAAAACAAGTGAAAAATGATATAGTTTGATATAATGGACTATTTTGGGGGGTTACAATATACAAGTGGACTATCAGTCAATATGTGGATGAAAGGATCAAAATTTACATTATGTTTCAATCTTAAAGATAATTTTTATAAAAATTATTTTTGTATTGTTTGTATTTCTCACCAGATAAGCAGTCTAGAATGTATAAATGTACTTTCAATCTATGCTGGAAATATGACTATTTTTTAAAAAATCATGTTTGGTGATGTGTGAAGAAGCTGATAAATTTGAATATAGATATTTACATTAATTTAGAAGATTTTAAAGACTAATGCACAATTGAACCCAGAGGCTTTTCTCTTGGGACTAATGGCCAGGAAACTACAAAAAAAATTGGAACATAGAATTTTATTTTTATATCTCTTGTCTGCAACAAACAAATTATATGTTCAAAAACGGAAAAGTTCAACATCATCCACATTGGAGAAATGGTTGGTAAAAATGAGGGACCTTGCAAAGATGTTATATTGACTTCCTTGAAAAGACTATATCTACATTAATGGCTGATTGAAAACCCCCTTTTTTCATGGAACAGAAAAAATCCACTTATTTTACATGCTTGCTTATTTAATTCATTTGTGGCTCATCTCAGCCATAAGATGACTTATGACTTGTGGTTTCCATGATTAGGAAAAAAATAGATAATAGAAAGAAGTGAGCTTTCTTTTGTATCATGGAGTAGGCGATAACTTTGCATTCATACTTGTATTTGTTGCAAAGGAAATTGGAAGCTTCAATTTTTTAATCCCTTCTTTCTGTACCTTTCCTTATACTTTCTCTTTTTCTTTTCTTCATTAGTTTATGAGAGTTCCTTGATACTCTCTCAACTTGGTTGTTTTCTTTCAGACTTTTCATTATCCAAAACTAGGTAACATCATCAGTGCTAGCATGGATGGTATTACCTAGTTTGGGTAATGAAACATCTGCAAAACAACAATAATAAAACCCAATCTCAGAGAGCATTAAGGACCCCTCATTTCAATCCTGAACTACAAATATTCTCCTTTACTCATTATAAGTTTGTATTGGTTTTATGTTCTCTTTAAAACTTTTTATAACATTTATATATAAAAGATATGAAGAGCTAAGTTAGCTCACATCTCAAAACACAATCAGTACTGGAAACATAGGCTGTATTTGCAATACTGGCTTGGAGTGGAATGATGTTATCTCAGAGCAGTGGTGGGATTCAAATTTTTTTACTACCGGTTCTGTGGGCATGGCTTAGTGGGCGTGGCTCAGTGGGTGTAGTAGGGAAAGGATACTGCAAAATCCCATTCCCTCCCCACCCCACTTTCCAGCTCCATTCTCCTGTACAGGGAAACAAAAGAAGATCTAGCTAATCAGCTAGGACTTGGCAGGCAGAGAACAGATGGGGGCGGGGCTAGTCAGTTGGTATTCCAAACTACTCAAAATTTCTGCTACCAGTTCACCAGAACTGCTGAATATTGCCTCTGTCTCAGAGGTCTCCAAACTTGCAAATTTAAGACTTGTGGACTTCAAGCATAGCTGGCTGAGGAAGTCAGCAAGTCTTAAAGTTGCCAAGTTTGAGGACCCTTATTCTTGTACTCAGAAACCACTTGTGTAGCTTGTATGGATGGTGCAAATAAGAATCATCAGTATTACCTGTACTTATTTATTTTGCTAATTTTAAGATCTATCATATCATTTAGATGTTGGTGACACATAGCTATTTCCTAGTAATGTGTATAGAATATTTTAACACACTATAATTACTGGGCGATGTGCAGTGTGCTTTTTTACAGATATAAAATTCCAAGCTGGATAATATGCAGCATGTAAATTTAAATTTAAAGAAATAAAAGAAATAAAATCACTGGGTTTTTCTTTTTAAGGAAAGTGATGATGAAAAGCAAGAATGTCAAACAAAGAGCAAGGTTTTAAAAATATAGAGTAATTTAAAGTTCATTAAAACTCATTGAACAATTGACTTGCTTAGCAATGGAAATTTTAGGCTCAATTATGGTCATAAATTGAGGCCTACCTGTAATTGTTTTCCTTTGCCTTTAATTCGGTTTTGTGTGAATATTGTACAGATGTGACACACATCACCTTTACAAGGAACTCTACAAAAAGTATAGATAAATAGCCGATTTAAGTATAGCCATTTCTCAGTCTTCAGTTTTCAAAGTGTGTTGTCATGGCTATGACTTTCAATATCTCTAGTTTGGATTTCATTCCTTAGCATTTACTCAGGAGTACATTGGTCAGCATTTGTAATATAGAGTTACAAAGTAGTAACACAGATTACTCTATAAGATAGTGATAAATATTGCTAACAGCCAAACCTGAATTACACTTTGTTAGCAGCACTGCAACAGAAATTATTTTCCCTTCTGTCCAATATATTATTGTCATTTCTAATACTTCTGTATAACAACATTCCAATTATTCAAAAGCACTTGCTTTTTATCTTGTAGATTCTTCACCCTTAATTTTCCTTCTTTGCATTTTTGTAAACAAACTTTGATATCTCATATATTCCCTCTCATACAGTTACACACACATTCCCTCTCTTTCAGAATAAATATTAAAGGAAAAGTTTTGCTTTTCATTAAAAAATATCTTAAGTATTCTCTCAATATGCATCAGATAATGTTTTAAAAACAAATAAGCATCCTTCACAAAGATATAGGAATTAAAACAGTGAAAATATTATTTCCCTTAAGAAGAAAAATATATGAATTTATGGACTGAAATCACAACTTCTTTAGCAAACCAGGATCTATAGTAAATTGACGAGACTAAATGTCAGCTGTCTTAAATCAAGTGCTTTTCACCAGCTTTCCTAAGGCCAATTACAACTGCCCATAATTTCAGTTCTGCAATTTGCAGATTTAATCTTTCCTTGCCAGCTGTCCTTAAAAAAGAGGCAGCAGTTCCTCCTTTTTGAATCTAATGCCAGGCTGTATTTCAGGTTGCTCAGTATGGGAGCTCAGAACTTCACAGGCCTGCTATAATGTCTTGACTGGATACTTAGCTAGAAATTAACTATTTTGCATGAAGAAATGAAAAAAAAAGTCTCTACCAGAAGACAGGCCAAAAAAGCTTCTCATGTGATCTATTAGTTTCATATAGTGTTAAAAATCTATGATTGTAGCAGAGGTGGTATTCAGCAGATTCTGACCAGTTCTGAGAACCAGTAGCAGAAATTTTGAGTAGTTTGGAGAACTGGCAAATACCACCTCTGACTATCCCCACCCTCTATTCTCTTTCTTTCTATTCTTCTTTTGTTACCCTGCACAGAAGAACGGAGCTGGAAAGCAGGTTACTGGGGTCAGGAGGGAATGGGATTTTGCAATAACCTTCACTTAGGAGTAGGGAGGAAATTGAGATTTTACAGAATCCTTCCCCTGCCATGCCCACCAAGCCACACCCACCAAGCCACACCCACCAAGCCACAACCACAGAACTGGTAATAAAAATTTTTGAATCCCACCATTGGATTGTAAACCATAAGGGTGAACTGACATCAGTCACCTCATTAGTCACCAGGTTAATTTGATGATCTGAGTGTCAGTGGATGGCCTGTCCTTCCCTTGGCGCCCCTTGTACATTTTCCCAACTTTGTGTGCACAATAGAGCTGGCTTTTGCTTGGGAGTCTGGCAATGAAAGCATTTAATTCTAATCTAAGCTTATATTAGATACATTTTACAGAAAACCAAGTATCTAAAACATTGCTATAATAAAGTCTGTGATTAGTGGGGAGAAGAAGGAGGAAGAAAGGCAAGTGATATTATGTATATTACATTGTGAAATTGGCACAAGTGACAAAATGATGCAATCACGTAACCATGATTTGTATGATGTTGTGACATGAACAATGTCATTTTGATGACATAATAAATTCTATTAGTCACTTATGCCTACAGTAAAAAATTAATTTCCAAAACACCTCTATGTTTCCTTCAGTTCAAAATTTTAATAAGCAAGTCTGTTGCATAGTCACTAGTGATATATATTTACTAGTCAGAGCAAGTAGGGCACCTTTTACAGCAAAAGATTATCTTAGCATTTGCAGATGCAATTTGTATTGGAATAGTATGACTGCAATTCATGTGATGGTTGTTTTGTTACTTCAGTAAATCAAACTATAGATTTTTCCAAGGTTGAACTGAGCCATTTTAAGTAACCTTTAATTTGTTTATAAGTTGAAATTTCTCACATAACAAAAGATTTATTTTTAAAATGTTGGCCACATTACAGCCCCAGTTCCCAGTCCAATTAAGTTGAAGCAGAAATACTAATTTATGACTTGATCCATTGAGCCATTTCATTGACCTAGAGGCTCACAGGTTCATGTATAAAGTCCCAGTACTATAGGGACATTGGATTATTTTCAGTGTAATCATGTTGTAAAATGGGTTTCCTTTAATTATAAACTGGACAAACTAAAGTGCTGAAACAGAAACTACCACTTAAATCCTATTAAGCATGCGGGTTAACTGAGAGGTTTAGCACTTACATTATAACTGGGAGGAGAAAGAACCAACTCTCGAGTATGATTCAGTGAAGTTCAAAAGGCATCTGTGAATTCTATAGATTGCCTCAGGTTAATAAATGTGGACTACATAATCCATGAATCCAGGACCTTGAGCATTCTTCTGGAGCTTTTGGAAAATACCCAGACCACACAACTGAATTTCACTTTTCGCTGCTGAAAGTTTTAGGAATTTTCTATCCCTCTAAAGCAGGAGAATGAAAACTGCAATGTCAATCTGAAAAAATGTCAATCTGAAAATGTCAATCTGAAAACCCCAATCTTTTTTCCACATCAATCAAGCAAACAAATCAAAAGAAAATAAATATTTGTAGTATTATCTCACAAGTTGTAGCTCTTTATGCCTACCTCTTCAAAATTAAAGGTATCCACAGACCATTGAAGTTTGAATACCCAGTACTAATACACAGGAGCAACCCCATTTTTTCCACTCTGTTAATTTTACGTCTTTGAATTCCCCACATCAAGTAAGAAAGACTGCACCTAAAGCTGGCCTGACCACACAAATTAAGCTCCAAGGTACTACTTTTGGAGCCCAATATTTATTGGGTTGGCTCTCTCCAAAGATTTGAATTGTCTTCTGACAAGGATGCTCTAAACACTTAAAATTCAAGAACATGATTTTCCCAGGAGTACAGCTGCAAATCAGATATCAGCATATGAGCCAGCAAAGATTATATTACCTGAGACTTCTCAGGAAACAACAACTGAGTGAAAAACTGCAGGTGACCTTCTACTACTGCACCAGAGAGAGTATATTAACTTATTACACCTGTGTATGGTTTGCCAATTGCACAGTGGCAGATAGGAAAGCATTCCAGAGGGTTATTGGCAAACCATCCTGGGCATGAGATGGATCTTTAAGAATACTTTGAACTATTACCATCTGGCAGAGGGTACAGGATAATAAAAACAAGGACATATAGGCTGAAGAACAGCTTCTATCCCAGGGCAGTAACTATACTGAATTCTACTGTTTAGTGCAATATTAGTGCAATATTGAGTTTTCAATTCAATTGTATAGAATGTGAAAGATGTTGTTTGTGTTTTATTTTTATAGATATAATGTACACTGATGGCAGCATTTAATTTTGTTGTACAAGGTGCAATGACAAAAAACTAAACTAAACTAGATGACACCATGTTATTTAATGTTATTTGTTGTTGTTGATGATGATAGTATCAGTTTTACAATGTGAGGAACAAAATAAAGCTATTTGTGTATTCACTGATCCAATGAGAAAGCATTCCAATATCCAATTTATGGCACAAATGATAACTGGAATGCATTTAACACTACATTCTTATATGAGGTTGTTTTTAATCTGCATGCATACGACAAACAATATTGTACTGTCTAATTGCATAATGCAACCATATACTTATATATATGATAAACTGCCTGGGAAAGCCAAGGGAAATCATAAAAACCATGAAAAAAATGAAAGTTGGAATATTTTGGACATGTGATACAACACCCAAAAGAAATGTGCCATACTTCACTTAATCCTCCAAGGAAAGACTGAAGGCAAATGAGGTCCAGGCAGAAGAAGAATATCATGGCTTCAAAATGATGAAGGGTCAGGTTTGGACAAAACTCAACAGCACTTTTTCATGTGGCTGTTGATAAAATAGGATCATCAACATGATACATGATCACCAACATCTGACTATGGATATGACACAAGAAGATCATATACTATTATTATACACCAGAATATTCTGTATTATAGCCATACTTTATTGTAGATTACAAATATTTATATTAGAATATACAAGCCTCAATTCTCTGGGCAATTCATTTGTATAAGTGTTTCATAAATATAAAGAAATCCTCATAATACTAGCATGGGGAAAATCATTTGAATAACTCAGAAAAGTTCCAAATATATTACATAATTCATATTTTAAATAAGGTCAAGTTATGGAATATAAATGTATATATAACATGATACTTCCATTATATCTTGTTGTATCATTATTTAATATACGTTAACTCAAAAGTAACCTTACAGGTTTTAATAGACCTTTTTGCTATGTCTTTCTATAGAGAATTACAGTTTCTATATTCAGGGCACTGCCTTTGATAGTCGCAACACAAAATTACCTTCTCCACCTTATTTATTTAAATGTAAAAATTTAAATTAGGATTAACAGCAATAATTACACTCTATTTAATGAAAAATACTCTTCCTCATAGGCCTTCCCAATTTTTGCCATTACTGTTCCATGGCAAAAGCCTTTTCAATTTCTAAAAGAATGACTGGCTAAAGGTGCTAGTGAAAAGCAAATGAGCAATTGCAAAGCAGTCAAACATTGTCAAAAGCCCATTGAAAATAAACAAGTCCTTTAACATGATTGAAATTTGTATGGAGTTTAGCGTACATTGTGTCATAGCAAACTGTAGTATAAATAAAATATTCATCTTGATTATAGACTGGGATATCTAATCTGCAATCTATATACTGTATACTACTAAAAATCTGATTCCTGTATCCTTTAACTGGCAAAATATTTTGAACCAAGGTGCCTCAAATGGACTAACTTACAAAATAAGTAAAAAATCCAAGACCCATTATTCCCATAAATTAAAATTTGGCAAATTACCATAAAACAGTTATAAAATGTTATAAAATATTTCTTGTGCTAATGTTTAACTGGGCTATATAGTTCAACATGAGCTATTTTCAAGGAAAATACATCTCTAAATGGACACCAAATTTTCCAGGAAAGCAGTAAGTTAGAAGCCATTAAGCAATTTGGTAAGGAAAGATCTCTGAAAGAAAGACCCAAGAGGTCATGGGCTGTCTGGTCCTTTATAAGAAAAAATGGAAAAAAACTAGAGATATGCACTTCAGACATCAGAATAGCACAAGCTTTTCTGTTGACACTTTGAGTTCTTCTATGCAACATGCAAATCCCGCATTTCATTTTGCATCATTTCTAGGAATAGAGGGGAAAAAATGAAAAGGGGTGGGATGGATTAGAATGGAAAGGGAGGAGAGGGAAAGGGAAGGTTATCAGTAAGTACTTCTGGTCTTCTGAACATCAGTTACAAGTATATTTATATTTTATTCTCTTTCCCTCTCTCTTACAATATAATTTCTTTCTTCCCATATTCTATCCTTTTTAATCATCAATCTCATAAATTACAAGTTCTTTTCCCCCTTTTTTCTGCAAAACGTCCATAAAAGAGTTCTAGTCATCAGTAAATTGAGTTATTCTCTTTTCTCTAATAAAATAGGTATATTTTATAATTCCTGCAAATTCTTTCATCTTCACTATCCATTCCTCTGTCGTGAGTATTTAGACATTTCCCTTTTTTTAAAAAAAATAAATTTTATTGATTTTTCAACAAACAAGACAAACATACATATAAAAACAGCTTTTTTTGGAAAAGTAG
>JANHFN010005426.1:321667-331676 GCA_032468175.1 Toxicocalamus goodenoughensis
GTTTTCCCAGTTTTTTGTGGTAAAATTAGGTGCCTCGGCTTATATTCGGGTCGACTTATACTCGAGTATATACGGTAGTTTTGAATATCAATTGAACAGATATCATAATAATTTAAACAGAAATCTATGTCTAGGTTGTGAAAATATTGCACCTTCTGATTAAGTAGATTGATGAGAGCAGAAAACTTCAGATGAATTTCATAGAAGTGGCTAAACAGTGAAAAATAGAAAGGAGCAGGACTAGAATAGTACTGTAATTGTATAACACTAAAAATCTCATGCTTGGCATCATATGTAAAGTAGCATTTAAGTCTTTGGGGTTAAATAGATGTATTTTTTGGAGAAAAGTTTTGTAAACATTTTTAAAAATTCATTTTTCATTTGTTCTGCATGTTTTCCCTAACTTGTTAAATATAAATTTTCCTTATCACACTGTTTGTAATGAAATTTAATGCCTGAAATCAGGATTTGTTTATTTCTTTATAGATTCTTCAGTCATGCAAATTTTCTTTAAAAAAGCCAAAATACACTTTAAAATACAAAAACATATCTTTTTTCTCAAAACTATCTTACAAGTGATTTGTTTGTATAAGTTCTTCTCTCATTCAAAGAACTGATACTAATGGATTCTATTCATTGCTATTCATTTTTGCCATGCTGAATCTGTTTTCTTGTTTTTCACAAATTTACCATGCAGATTTCTTTTTTAAAAAAAAATCCTATTCTGGTATGGTTGTCTCAGTGGAAAATGCTAAGTCATAGCCAGTGAAGCAGCATAGTATACAGCAAAAAAAAAGAACAATAGTGATGCTCTGAGCTGATACTACAGTGAATGTACCAAAATATTACTGATGGTTACTAATTTAATTTACTGCATGTTGAAACTGAACAGAAGAAAAAAACGAATTTATAAGAGGATACTTTTTGAATTCCACCTCCACTATTAGGCAATAGCTTCCCTTTAAAATGCAGCAAAATAATAATCTTGCGTTCAGATGATCAAATATATATATTTCCTACAGCTTAGATGCAACCATATAAAAATAAGGAACTATAACCTTTAACTACTGGGGTTTGAATAACATTAAAATAACAAGCACATGTGTATGTTTACTGTGTTTCACTGATGCATGCTTCACTTTGTATGAAAAATATAATTTTCAATTTTTACGTGCACTTTATACAGATTTTCATTACCATGCATCTCCTTTTTTCTTTCCACATGCTAGTGACCCATCTAGTCAATGTTCCAAAATTGCTGAGAGAAAGCTCTCTCAGAAACAGGATAATGACCACATGACTTCAACGAATATAAATCCTTCCATTCTCCACCATTCAATCAGAACTGAAGAAGCATCTTGGATGAGAAATGAAACATCTTCAAACAAAGCAAAAAAGTCCAGTTGCCTTTTTAAAGAAATTGTGACCAGGATTACTGAGAATCTCCATAGACATCCAATGAATGGGAAACACCACCATATTAAAGTTGCTAAGGTTGGGAAACACTGGTATAGACACCTCATGGCATCTGAATATCTTTCCCAAGGCTTTCATTGCTCTTCTACCAAGTGATGATCTGTGGTGTAATTCTTGATTGCTGTTTTGTTTACTGTTGATGACTGATCCTAAAAAAATAAAATTTATCCACCACTTCAGTATCTTCTTTGCCAAGGGTAACTTTAAAGAAAATATTTATACATTTTTCTTTAACATATATACGTGCTTGGTAAACAGTGTACTGTCTGGATCAAATTAGTTATACATAATAATAGTTATAGTAATAATATTATTTACTTATACATAGTGTACAAGTATAGGGTAACTTAAAAACTTGGTAGAAAGCTTGGTTCAGTTCTCAACTTTTCTCAATTTCTGATAAACTTAAAATGCCACCTGGATTTCTTTGGTCATATTTCCCTAGATTCTTTTGTTGCTGTCAAGAAACTGTTCTTTCAACTGCTTATAGAGAGTAGGATTAAGGAGTTTGATGGACATCTAAAATTTGGACTTGTCACTATGTACAGTATACACATGATCACCCACAACCAGAGTTGGTAAAGTTTTAGTTTTCAGTTATTAAACTTATTTTGTTTTGTTTTTTTGTCTATGATTCAATTAGCACTTCTTTGCTCATGTTGCAAACTTAACACTAGAGTTTGGTGAGTTCATAAAACATCAATCTAACAATAACTAGAAAAAAAGGTAAAGGAATCCCTGTGGATTTTACTCTGTGCATATGGTGTATGTGTGTGCGCGCACGCTCATCTCCATTTCAAGGCTATTGAGCCAGCATTGTGGCTAGCATGACATCATGGGGTATTATCTTCCCTACCTATTTATCTACTTACATTTGCGTGCTTTTGAACTGCTAGGTTGGCAGGAGTTCATCTTATCATGCACTCTGGTCTCAAACATGGGCTGACAGCTTTCCAGCTGACAAGCCCAGCTTCTTAACTGCCCAGTCACTGTGCTACCTTTTTAATAACAATGCTGGTAATTAATTGCTCAAAGTAGAAGTATTTATATAAAGACCCAACTAATAAATAAAACCATTCACACTGACTTTTCAAACATTCCCTTCATATAGTCTTTTCTAAAAATGCACTTGAGTGAGCATAATGTGAACTGAAACTATATTAACTAAAGGTATGCTCAATCTTTCAAATATTCAAGCATCGGGGATTCCGTGTGTTGTGAAGAAAGGCTTAAAATGTAAAATCATAGTTTGTCCAAACAATTTCCAAACAACAAATTTCTAGAAATTTAGAATAAGGAATGTTTTTAGATGAAGTTACATCAATACCTAATTTTTACAAATGCTGCTATAGTAATTTATATTGACTTATTATACAGTTCCCTAAAGTCTGTCAATGATCATAAAATTATCTTTATGTAAGTATTTATAATTGGTCCAAAGACAACACCTTCAGTTTACCTCAATTCTGTAGCTATATGGCCCTATTTATTATTTCAAGATGTCAACTCTTAACCTTTCAATAATATCATTCTTTCATTTTTGAAAGTAAATTTGCATTTGTATTCTTTAAAGATTATAAGGTCTCATAATTTGATAAAGCATCTTTAATTACTTTAAATTCTTTTGCAAATATATGCAAATCAGATATGCATATCATTATTTTTCCCTTTGAAAAAAATGTAGGAAAGATTTGTAATTTATTTTCCCCCTTTAAAGACTTACCGGATTTGGTGAACTTGGGATACAGTTGTCCTTTCTTTAAAAAAAATATTTACTTTAATATTTTTTTCTTTTTGTTTTGTGTGTGGTGAATCTTATGTATATCTATTTAAACATGTATTAATAAAAATATTTAAATACACTTTAAAAAGGAAAAAGGAAAAATGTCATGATATATACTGCAACATCAGAACAATTCACACATAATTAATACTACCTGAGAAACTCCAGATAGGGCATTGATAATTATCAATTCCTTCCTATATTTTAAAACGGGGACGTCAAACTCAAGGCCCAGGAGCTGGAGCTGGTCCACAGGGTGCTTAGATATGGCCTGGAGGCCCACCCGGGAAACAATGAAGAACCAGCCCGCAGTGTCTCTGCCAGAAAAAACATAGCACAGGAGAGCCCTGCATGGCCCGCCCAGGCTTCATTTTCAGCTGCAACAGCCCCCTTCAGCCCTCCGCCTGTGAAAATGGAGCCTGGGAGGACCACACACAAGCTATGTTTTTGTTGGCAGAAGGCTGCGGGGAGCCATCGTAGCTAAAATGGAGCCTTGATGAGTGACATCGACCTGGCCACGCCCACCCTAGCCATGCCTCCCTGGCCCTGAGGTCAAGTACAACCTAAGTGAAATCGAGTTTGACACTCCTGTTTTAAAATTACTTTTTTTTTTTGCAAAGATCCAAATGTTCATGATCTAAACTTTTGATCGAAAGTTTGTTTCCTTAAATGTGCTGCTGAAATCTTGTTTACCCAAAACAAAAGCCAATGCTCTTTTGAGTTAATCATAACTTTAGACTTTGGAAATCCTTTTGGCAATTGTACACCTAATCCAGATGCACTAACATCATCTGACACTGTCACAGGTTTTATTATATTGTAATAGTTTAATAATGTTGTTAAAAATGCTTTCAAATTATTTAATGGACTTTTGTGTATACACAAACTCCACCTGCTGAAACAGCACCTAAAGGACTTGTTACAGTAGTCATTCCTGGAACAAAATGTGACAAATAATTAGACCCATCTAAAAATTACTGAACTACTGAAGTTTAGTTTTGTTTTTTTGGGCTTGGTGTGTTAACAACTGTTTCAATCGTTGTGTCATCATTTGACATTATCGCCTGACATCAGTATATAAAGGAAATACTCCAGTTTGCCCATTTGTTTGCTGATTAGCAAAATAAATAAATCCATTTAGCTCCTACATCTTCTTTTTTAATCAGTCCAACAAAAAATTCTGAAGGATTCTCATAGAATGCATTCTTTATTGTAATTTTTAGTTACAATATTTTTAAAATGATTTAGCCTTCCATATTTTTTACATTCTCTTTTAACAGTTGGACTTGTTCTTTTAAGATGAGAGACTCCTGCTTCTAATCTCTGATCATTGGCATTACAACTGATGGCTGATATTTAAGTTTTGTAGAGGCTTTCTTTTCATTCCTCCAAATATCACTTTCCTTATCAGCATTTGCAAAGTCTTTTAATGGAATTGCAAATAGCTTTTCAGTTCCACAAACATCCACAGTGTATTCCAATGATAAATCATTTATCTTGGTCTGACTGTTTCTGATCTTATTCCACATATACACAGTCCTTAATTAAAAAGTCACATAATTGTCTAAAGTCACAAAAGTGCACTAAAGTTTTAACACTGTTTTCTGTTATAACTCAAGTCCTTCTAGGAGTGACATGATAACAGTATTCTAGTATTTGAGGGGGTGCTATAAAGAAGAAGAGGTCATCTTATTTTCCAAAGCACCAGGAGGCAAGACAAGAAACAATGGATGAAAACTAATCAAGGAGAAAGGCACCCTGGAATTAAGGAGAAACTTTTTACAAGTAATTCAATACATTACAACTCATAACAGCATGTAAGTATTCCAAAATTCAGGAAAAAACATTCAATACCCACAAATGTTTACATCCAATAATTAACTGGCTAGAGTTGCATAGGTTTATTTCCATTTGAATGTGTTAAAGGCATGCCAGGTTCTTTACAAAGCTTTTTTCCTAGAGACTTAATCTTCATTTTGGATGCACCTAATCCTTATTTCTTTGCTTATTCTATTTCAATTCTAATCTTCTTTGAGCCAAACACCATCCATGTTACTCTCATTGCTGAGTGCTTAATAAAGTAAATACTATCTACTTTATTAAGACATCTTTTTAAGGGTGGTTATTTCAGAAGAATTAAAACCTTAACTGTTCAACAACTGTTTGTGGGTTGCAAGGCTTAGAACACCATTGTGCTTTGGACCTTTCTCCTGGTTAGGAAGAAATGAAGGTTGAAATCCAGGTTGGTGTGGCCAGCCAGATGAGATGGTGACACAGAAGCCCCTAAAACAGATACTTCACTTTACAAGTGAAATAAACATGAATGCAAATTCATACAGATGTGATTATTGTCTAAAATAACCATGCAGGGTATAGCTACAGGCATTTTATCAATTAGAACAAAGATGTTTTGTTCCTACTCCTATATGTTGAAAAGTATCTCTTTCTAAGGTTTTGCACAGCTCTACACAACTAGTTTGTGGTTCTCATTCTCATAAAACAATTGTTTTCTGCCTTAAAGAGTATTTATGATGTTTTTCATTTTTTATAGAAGACAGTAAAAATTACTTCCATAAATAAAGTTAGAATAAATTTGTATGCATATGCAGATAAGTAATTTTTGCATCAACAAACCCAATTGCATACAATCTGTTGTCTTTATTATTGTGAGACTCTGTCAGATTCAGTGTTCTATCAAAGCAAATTTATTTTTCTGCCTAACCCACACATTAACACATCGTACTATTGATATATAGAAGGATAAATAAATTAGAACATTCATTCTGAGAAAGCATATAATTTCATTTCCAGTAGCAAAAACAAACTTTTTTAAAAAAAACACCATTTATTCTTCCTGCTAGAACATTCAAGCCATATTTTTATTTATTTATATTTTGTCTTTATTATTTACACAAATAACTGAAGACATATCCAATCATACCTTCCCCCTTCTATTTTCTCTACAACAACAACCCTGCAAGATGAGTTGGGCTGAAAATGACTGACTCATCTGGAAAAAGCATTATGATATGAAATAATTTTATTTATCTATTATTTATTGATTTTATATAGCCATATGTCTCTGGGGGGCATAGACAATCAAATGACAAACTAAAGAATCAACATAATTCAATCATTAAGATTCATAAATTAATTTGTTTTTTTAATTTTTAATTTGTTTTAAATTTTGTATTTTTGTATGCTTTTTTAAATTGCTGTACACCGCCCCGAGTCTCTCGGGAGAGGGGCGGTATATAAATTTAATAAAATAAATAAATAAAAAATAAATTAAGATTCATGAAAAGTTAAAAAAAACTATTCACCTTATATTTTAGTCCCAATATCTTATATCAGAGGTTCCCAGTATCTTTGAGTTAATGAGTAAATATCTCACAAAATGGGTGTGATCAAATGGCTCATCACAAAATTTGTCAAAGAATACAGTGGAGAAATTCTTCATTATTTCTTCCCCTACTTCTCTAAGATTTCCTCCCAAACTTAGATTCATGGTTTTTATATAGGATTAGAACTCAAGGTCTCCTAGTGGTATATGGCAAAACAAATATTCTAGACTGATCACATTCTATATGCAATCTCTTAAAGTCTTTAAAGCAACATTAGAAACCAAGTGTTAATCTCTTGTTTAGTCCAAGCATTCCATAAAACATCTTTCCTATGGTTTTCAAATAGGGCTACATCACAGAATAAAATTTCTCATGTGATTTGTATTAAAAACATAACTGCTTTTCTTTTAATAATGACATAGACCTAGCAACCTTCATGTAGATGTAAATCTGGTAGGTTGAATCTGCCATCACAATAACATAAGCACACTTTTACAAAGGACATTCAAGGGCTTTCTGGTGCAGTCTATGTATTACAAATACTGGTATATGTTAAAGCACATTGCAATATACTCATCTGGATGTAACCATAGGTTAAGTTAATACAAAGATCACAGCAGATATACCATGTGCAGGATGGGACAAAGTTCTAATTACCTTGGCCAAATAGATTCCTACACATAGGACACATATTTAGCCAGGAATTATTTTGTCTCAGTAATCCATCAGGAAGCCATGGTTGATGATAGCCACCAGGAGGTTCAGATGAATAACAGAACTGCCTTCCTTTCCCTTTTTCCTTAATAAGACATCTGCCTGATTAAGCTTATTTTCATTGTGTTCAAGCTGAAAGCAACATTCGAATGAACAGCAGTATTGTAACAAGTGGTTTTTTTTATAATGTATTGTATTCTGATTGCTGCTTTTCTGTTATTTTTAAGTACTGAACAAATTCTATAGAGCCAAAAAATTATCACATATTTATTTATGCAGAAAGACAAGGATGCAAACGTCAAGTCCTAAGCCTTAGTCCAATTAAAAGTATGAAGTTACAAAAAAATGTCAGATAGAATGTTTACATGTCAGCTTACAAAAGCATATGTTTATATTTTGAAGACTTTGCTAAATTTTATTTTAAAAATTACAGTATAGTGACAAGTGTTTATTCAAATCAAATTGTTTTATCTGAAACTCTAGGCAGATTCCTTTCATATCCTTCTTTTTGTTTTTCTTTTTACGAAGTGTTATTGAGTGAAAAAATCACAATGCAAAATAAGGTATTTAGAAAAGATCACAACAACAATAAAAAACAAGGTTTCAGAAACTTGAAATGTCAAGAAACACGAGAGCTAGTAAAGAACATTTTTGAAAGCTTAAACTCCATCTGAAAATAGATACTACTGGACTCTGTGGAACTAATTTCTAAATAAAATATATATGATACGGACTTGATTCCCCAAATCCATTCTAGGCAGGATGAGATTATAATTATAATTTGCCATATTCATGGAAATTAGTTAACTTGATTATTGAATGAAGTTCTTTTCTGGATTTATATTTGCACAATAATTAATAAAATAGGCTGAGGAGTCACATTACATACTAAGCCATAAAAGAATCTTAAGATGGTTTGTTTTGCGTACTGAAGGAAACTTTTAAACTTGTAGCTGATCATTATTATACATACTGGATAAGCATTATCTCTATTTTATAGCCTGCAGTCTACTAACATCCTTACTTGAAATTTTAACTGTAATGCTAACCCATCTGGGCTCCTAACACTGGGGTTGACAAAGATTGTACTAATTGCTTATTATTTTCCGGACAGGATATTCTGGAATGTGCAGTAAGACTTGAATGTCAGTAACCTGATTGGTATATCAAAAGTATATCAATCATATACTTTTAAGCTCTAGCCTACACAGAAAGTTTTGCTTATATTGAATCACTTTAAACTTTATTCACTTATTCACTTTAAGCTTTATGTTCCATGTTACTCTGAATCAATTTATAGGCTTAAATTTGAAAACATTTCATTCTGAGCACTTAACTAGCTCATATGAGATTCCAGATTATTTTTTCAAATACACTGAACTGGATTCTTAAATATTCTAACAGTAAAAAAGTAAAATAGAGGAGCTTTTCTAGATTACTGAAATTAATTGATATTAAAGTGCTTTAACTTGTTTATGAAATGCTAGCCATCTGTAGCTCTGAAGGCATGTCATTCTAAAATGGTGGCAGCCAATAAGATGTCTTGGCACCTGTGTACCTTGGCATCTACACATACATTGTGGAGAGAGGGGGAGGGCGGGCGGGCAGGCAGGCAGGCAAGCAGGCAGGCAGACAGACACTGCCTTTGGAACTCTGTTTATGATCATCCAAGACAGGCAGTTTAAATTTTGGCAAGGCATTAGTTGTTGAAGTTCTATTGTCAAAGTCTTAAAAAACTTACAACACTTTGAATTGGCAATTGATGTAATGATTTCAAAGTAAGTTTAATTCAATCCTGTCAGCAGTATCTTTTCAGAAGTCCAACCACCGCATTTTATACATAGTACAACAACAGCTTAGTGTTAAACTGTCATGGCCTTTTAAGCCTCAACTTGCCATTCGGTGCAACATATGTGTGTGTGTGTGTGTGTGTGTATGTGTATGTGTTTCTGTGTAGCTGTATACATGAAACAGTCCCCCAAAATTAAATCATAAATAAATCAAAATGACCAATTAAAGGAAAACCATGCATTGCAATAAATACTTTCCATTCTGGTATCAGAGTCTTATATAAATATCAGTAGATTGATATAATTATGGTTGGAAGAACATGAATGTTTTAGGTCTTCTTATCCGTCCATCATAGGGTAGCTTGCCCTCCCCCCATTCTTTCAGTATTGTTAAGTATACTCAATATTCTGCTTACCACTCTTTTCATTGGTCTGTATGCTATTACATTTTGTGTGTGTGTGTGTGTGTATCATGGCACAGTGGTTAAATGCAGTATTTCTGCCTGTTGACTGACAGCTACCAGAAGGTCAGCAGTTTGATTGTCACTTGTTTAAGGTTAATTCAGACTTCTATCCTTCTGATGTTGGTAAAATGATGACACAGATTGTTGGGGCCAATATGTTGACTCTATAAACTATTTAGAGAAAGCTGTAAAGCACAGTGATATAAAAGTCTAAACAGGGGTGGGATTCAAAAATTTTAACAACAGGTTCTGTGGGTGTGGCTTAGTTGGTGGGCGTGACTTGGTGGTCATGTGACTGGCTGTGCATGACCAACTCAACATCACTCACATCAAGGCACGCATCTCTTCACCTCGCCTCTCGTGACTGTGGGGATGCTGCAACAGTCGTAAGTGTGAAAAGGGGTCATAAGTCACTTTTTTCAGTGCCATTGTAACTTT
>JANHFN010005426.1:340422-351648 GCA_032468175.1 Toxicocalamus goodenoughensis
TCGATGACACATTTGTGATTTGGCCCCATGGAAAAGAAAACCTAAACAATTTCCTAACACACCTAAACAGCACACACTCCAAAATCAAGTTTACCATGGAAATGGAAAAAAACAACTACCATTCCTAGATGTACTAATCTACAAAAAAACAGATGGCACACTAGGACAAATAGTCATGCATACTCAGCAGGTGAAAATCAAGCACCCCCCAAAAAATGGATGTTGATCTTGATACTGCTTTCACTCTGGCTTGAAATTATAGCATTTATAATTTGTAATAGGTTTATTGTTTGCATAAGTCTGATATAATTAACAGTAATAAATATATTCATTAACCTATGTGTTATAAAATTGATCTGAAGCTCGTACACATACCTTGTCTATATTTTTCATTTTATTTGGCAGGAACTGATTGATTTATTGAGCTGTGGATGATCTAGTATTGCTTTTATATTGTTTTGATTTATCATGAGAACAGGAGAAAATGCCAGATAATTTTATTGTTCAGAATGAGCAGAACAATAAAAAAAATGAGGTTAAATGTTGTGCCATTAGGATTGCAACATAAATTTAGTACCAATTTTAGGTTTTTTTGCTGGATTAGTAATATAAAATAGATCTGTATAAAACAACTTCAATTTGCTTCAACACCAATCTAATTTGCTAAATGGAAGAGGTAACCCCCTTCACCTTGACAAATAAATTTTGGTGACCTCAGGCAAGTGCTCTGGCAGAAGACTCCACTAGGTGCTTTTCCTCCAGGCCAAACTACTT
The DNA here is from genome assembly GCA_032468175.1 of Toxicocalamus goodenoughensis. Taxonomy (NCBI): domain Eukaryota; kingdom Metazoa; phylum Chordata; class Lepidosauria; order Squamata; family Elapidae; genus Toxicocalamus; species Toxicocalamus goodenoughensis. Next base: position 341,197 of record JANHFN010005426.1, read on the forward strand.
CTACATTAGATGTTTTAAAATTTGTCTACAAGATGCTGCAAAGACACTTTATGGAGAACTCTAACTTTGGTGAACAGTGTAGAAAAAGCTTGGGTGGCATTCTTTCTCAAGGCTAGAAAATCCAATTTCTCTCAAAACTAGAGGCATTTGACGAACAGGAACTTCACTGTTTGAATTCCTGTTGTTGGACCACCTTAGGAAAAATTGTTTCTCTATTCCTGAGAAAGATTGCTTTGCTGGCTTTCTAGTTGAGCCTTGGATCAAGTGGGCATGCCTGTGCAGGGCCAGAGAAAGTAAGTAGACCCAGTCATGGTGGAACAGAAGGAAGGCCAGTGGTGGAGAGGGAGCCATGGAGGAGAGGGAGAGGGAGCCATGGAGGAGAGGGAGGAGGCCTATGTGCTAACCAGCTAAGGCACTTCTGCCTAGGGGATGTTTCTGTGTACTATTGCCTAACTGGATTGGCCCTTTTGGCCTGGTAGGGCAGAGAGTCTTTAGGGCTCTAGAAAACACTAATGCTAAGATATTCATTATGTTGCTGGTTTCCCATCAAACGTCATTTACAAATAAGCTGTCAGAATAAGCCCAAGAATGACAAAGAGCAATTCAGCCAGAATTAAGTTCTTTATCTTCTGACACAATAGACAGAATCTTATCAGACTAAACTTTCACCATAATACTTCTGCCTAGGAGGTTCTAGGGAATGGCTATCCTTACTCTCTTTCTCTGTCATCTATCCAACTCTGGGATGTGCTCCTTAGTGTATGGCCTTCCTGTCTGGGGTGTGCACTCTCGTTCTTAAGAGACAGTAGTTCATTGGTTCACTGCAGTAAATCACACCAGCTACACCTCTGTGGGCACTACATATACATGTACTATATTTCTTGCAGGGATACTGGCATGCCACAGATATTAAGCCAGTCAAATCTGGCTTTTAGTATACTCCCATGACCACAGGGGTGGTGCTGGTGGTGGGAATCAATAGATTTATTTTGCAGTATATGAAAGTAGTGTTTTAAAGCTTTGCAAAGGAGACAGACAGTGTCAGCCTGTTACATACATTCTTCCCAGAAGGACATTTTGATATTAATTATTAAGAACATATTCAAATATTTACAGGAATGCTTATTTAAAAAAACATGCAGAAAGAAAAAAATGAAGGAAAAGAACATAGCAAACTTTTTTCCCCATATGACATGGCTGATTTATCACTGGAATTTTTATTAGGTTCTTTTATTTTAATTCCTAGTTAAATGACAAGCTGCTGCTTTGCAATAATCATAGGTGAGAATTATTAAATTAACCCAAATACACATACTCTCACAGTATGATATGATATTACACACACACATCAATATGAAAAATTGAATCTAACTTCATAACTGTTCTCAATTTATTATTTCCCTTTCCATTCAGTCAAAATATATGCAAGGTCAGTTGGGCTGTGCCAGATGCAAACAGAACTAGACAGAGGCTAGTTAGAATCCAGCCTAACTTGCCTCTTGGTTGTTACATAAGGAAAGACAAAAATCAGATTCAGCTTTCCAGAGACAAGGCTTGCTGATTGGCTTCCTTGGCTTTAACTTAGAAAGTGAGTGAGTTGCTGCCACAAGGTACTAGAAACTTTTTTGACAGGAAGGGTAAAATATTATTTCTTAGAAGGTTACCAATTGATTGCTGACTTAAAATACTTTGTGACATAGCAGTTTTGAAACATATTTCAAAGCAATACTTTCACAATTCTCAATTTTGCCTCTGTTTCCTGGGATTTGTAATACCATGCTAGCTGTCTTCCTTTGTTAGATAAGAAGTTATCACTGTTTGGTGCTATCTAATATTAAACAATATTCCACAGATGAAACATTCATAAACATAGCTACAAAACTACATCACTTTATCATGAAATTTGGAGGCTCCCTTTGAAGAACATTCAGAAGTACAGCTGGTGCAGAGTGCGGTGGTATGGACAGTTTTGGAGCCAGAAGAGTACATGTAACACCACTGCCTCATGACCTCATTGGTTGCCAGTCTGCCTCTGGGTGCAATTCAAGGTGTTGGTAATCACCTTTCAAGCCACACCATGCCCACCAAGCCATGCCACAGAACCAGTAGTAATTTTTTTTTAATCCCACCACTGTTTCAAGTCTATTGTGGCATGGGTCAAGGCTACTTGAAGAACCATCTCATCTCACTGAATTTGGTCCAGTGCTGGCAGAGAAGTCATGCTGCGGGCCCCATCAGCCCAATTATTCTGGCTTGGGGGGATCCAGGAGAAGGGCTTTCTATGCCATTGCATCTGCCATCTGGAACATCTTGCCCCCCTGACATGTGGTCAGTTTCTTCCTGACCTTTTCTATTTAGCAATATTCTTGCAGGTCCAACTATAATCATTAAGTGGTAATATCTGTATTGTGAAATACACAACTTCAGAAATAGAAGAGACTATTGTCTCACTCATTCCTGTTGAGATGGACCCTTTCTCAGATGTTTGACATTTATGTTCAAAACACTATCTCTTTTGGTGTTAAGGATGACTCAGAATCTAATATATAACATTCTTATATGTACTTCTTCTATAGTTCAGTCACCAATATTTTTGTTTAATTTGGCATTCACACATACTACAGAATATATCAGATTCTGTGCAAGAAGCACAATAGTGTAGCCAGCAATTTTTCTAGTTTCTTTAAACAAAAATTGTACTATTCTACAGAGGATTGTTGAGAATGAGCAGCAGCAGAAGCATTTGTAATATGTTTCACAGAATTTCCTTTCTATGCAGCTCAAAAACAGTTAAATGGTCAGGTGGTGGCTTCAGATACCCTTTGATAACATATACAAGATGAAACGCATTAATGTTCCAAGTAAACCTCATTGTGAAGTTGATGGGGCTAATAAATGTGGAATGGGGAAGAGAAAGAGAGAGAGAAGAGAGAGAAAGATAGAAAATGAGTGACAACTGTAACTCGTTGCTTGCAATTATTGCATAATGACATTTAATGCCAATAATATTTTGTGCATTCAAAATGTCAGTCATCTATGCCATGCCATGCCATGCCATGCCATCCCATCCTATATTTTAGCATCTTGTCCAACTTGATATGAATTTCTATAGCTTGTACCTTGGCCTGTATACTGGTTATCTACATTCACACTCAGAAGCTGGGGTCACAAGACCAGAGTAAGTCATGATTAAATTTATTTATTTATTTATTTTATTTGTCAATTGCTTACAAGATAATAGGTATAAGTAAAAACATAGTTATGAATACATGGATACATATAAGAAAAATAAAAGAAATAGGACAGGGACGGTAGGCACGTTGGTGCTCTTATGCATGCCCCCTACAGACCTCTTAGGAAAGGGGTGAGGTCAATAGTAGAAACTCTAAGGTTAACGTTTTTGAGGTTTGGGGAAGAAACCACAGAGTCAGGTAGAATATTCCAGACATTGACATTCTCTGATCTCTCAGATAAGCATTTAGTTTTGGGGAAGTAGATATGTTGATGTATTAATTAATTATCAAGCTGGAGAGGTGAATATCCTTATACCTTTGAGACTGACTGCCATTCGTGGCCAGTTCCACTAACACACATCAGGTAAAATTGTTCACCTTCAGCAACGTCATTGCTTGATTTCTCACAGCCCCCTTACTTTTTTTTTCTTTGCATAACTTGCCTGAGAAATGAGACTCATACGTCTATCTCCAGTGAACATTATATTGAAAAGACACATGTTAACAACCCTTTTCAATAGCAGGAAACATGTTGGGAAAGATAGCTGTAGCCTTTCTGATAATACTGTTCATGGTTTAAGGTTCTGTTTCCTCCCATATTTTTATGACACTGATAGGTAGATCTTATATTCTGTTTATACAAGTGTTTTGAATTGGTGTTTTTTTTTCCAGAAGGCAATCTTTGTTAAACAAATCTTTGCTTCAGTTTCCATTTTTAGACCATCTTACAAACTTGGGAAATCACAATGTTAGGAAAACAGAAAAGATCAAGTAGGTAAACAATAGATTAACAAAAAGGACTCCCTGCAGATTTTACTCTGCTAATCATTGACAACTATAGGGGGTAGTGCTTGTCTCCATTGTAAGTCCATTGAGTTAGCATTGTCCTAAGACATTTCTGCAGTCATGTGGCCAGTATGATGTGACCTTCCCACAGAAGTGGTACCTATTTATCTACTCATATTTGCATACTTTCAAACTGCTAGATTGGCAGCAGCTGGGACAAGAACAGGAGTATACCCTGTGTGTGGTTCTTGGGTCTTAAACCTGGGCTGCTGGGTTTCCAGCCAACAAGTGCAGCATCTTAAATACTGAGCCACTGCACCGCGCCATGATAGCTTAAAGCAATAGCTAAACTCTTGCTATACTGTCACCCTTGAGATTCCAGGGAGGGGCTAACCAAACTCTCTTTCTCTCTCTCTCCTATCCATCTCTGGGCTGGGCTGCCTCTTGTCTCAACCCTTCCTTGAAATGAAACCGATCTCTCATTGTAGTCCTTCACACCAGCTCCCACTCTATGGACATCATCTCTCACATCTAATGATATTCAAAATTCAAAACAATTCACCTGGATTTTTAAAGAAATGCAACACAAGTTTTATGATTTTTTAAACAAATTTCATACCTAGTTATTCCATTCTCTCATGCTAAGAATCAGTAAACTAATTACCATCCATCCATCTATCTATCCATATCTCATACACACATGAATGCATAAAGGCAAAAACAAAATTGGGTAAAAACATGAGTAGATATGATCCAATTTACTGTTTAATTTTTATTAGATGGGAAGAATTCCCAAAGTGGAGGAAAGCTCGCCCCCTCCATTTCAAAGAAAATTAAGGATCCAGCATCAGATCTTATTTGAAGTGGAGAAAATGGTATCTAGGGAGAACTTGAGAAAAGGCTTGTAGTGCAGCAGCCCAAGAAAGTGAGCCTGAATACATTATTTCCCACTCTGGATCTTAAATAACTGTAGTTGATGCTACAAATGAATGTAGGGAATATATCACAGTCATTGTAGGAGTTGACCAGGCTGAGCCCGAAGGAGGGATGAAATGCACCATCAGTCTCGAGTCCCTTTGAAGCTACAAGAGATCTATGTCCAACTGACCTTGAATTCTTTTGATTCTCATCTATCGCCAAATTCCTTTGACCATTAGTAGTTCCGATTCTTGTAGAGTGCTTAAGCATGCAATAAATCTTTATTTGAACTGCCTGGATCTCCTGATAGGAGTTCTAACAGTAGGAGTTGTAACATCCCAACTAAAGGGGAATCTTTCTCCACATTCTTAGGCCTGGTGTATCTTTTTAGTAAACACCTACCTATTGAAATGGAGGGTAGGTTGTCCATTTTGGGATCAAAAAGAGAGCAGCAAGAAAAATGTGTACAAGGGACTTTGTATGTTTGTCACATGTATGTGCCAAAGGGTCATGATGACATTTCCACCATCTGCTTTGATCCCCTCCCCCAGTCCTGCTACTAGAGTGTGCTCCCACTGTTGTATGTTAACATGCATATGACATGCCGTTTGGCATAAATGTAAACTTTATGATCGGAAAGCAAAACAGGAGTGGAGCATTTTAAAATAGCAGTGGATTATTCTGATTAGATCTGCATGAAGCCGGCAGAACGCTTGGTGTGGTGTTCAGATAGATAAAACAGCATTTTAATTGCCTCTCAATTGCTTCCTGCAGTGGTATTTCCAAGGGCCTTGCAAGCATGTGGAAACACACTGAGGCCACGGTTGAAATTATATAAGGCAAACTTTTAAATCTATTCTAGGAATTGTTATAATAGCACCTTTAAAGAACTGGTCAAATACATTCAGATCAATGAAATCCATTTAAACTGGGTACTGTTTGATATTTTGAGGAAGAAATAAATTTTGACCATTGATCTGGAGTGTGTGTCAGAGGGGTTTCACTAGAATTAATGTTCCTCACTCTTATCTCACAGCCTGGGAGTCTCCAGCCATGTCAGTACTAGAAGAATTCTCCTTTAATATCGGCAGTCTTTTATCCTGTTTACAAATCTTATGCCTGATTATGGATAGCCACAATTATTGCCCAGCAGTGTGTGTTTTGTTATGACCCTATTGGCTTATTTTTTTGTCCTTTTGAACAAGGGAACTTACGTACAGCTGCTTTCAAGCAAGATTGTTGCTGGTGACATAAGTATATGCAAGTAGAACAATTAGATACAAAGAAAACCTGCAGACAGAGGCAGAAAAGTATTTTTTTTTCAAGTGCAGAGAGAGGCCATCTGTAGTTTTCCCGAGCTACATCTCACCATTAACTTTATTTTCTGGCCTTCTGGAAATCTCCCGAAAAGCACTGAAAAACAGGAATCACATCCCAGAGTTAAAAAAAAAATTAGGGCAGCCTGTGCTTTTTGACACGGAACACAACTGAGATCATCATGTGTGTGATTTATTTGAGTTTGACAACAGGGTGTTTGGGCAGGTTTACCCAGCAATTCATGCCCAGTTTCCCTACTCCTCTTTCGTTATCCTCATCTGCTGATGCATTAATATCGATTTTATAGTATTTATATATATTTGTGTGTGTGTTTGTGTGTGTAGTGGTTAAAACTAGAGACTGGGAGTTCTAGTTCTGCCTTAGACATTGCAGTGATCACTTAACCACCATAGTAAAATGGTCATAATATCAGGTACCACTCAGCTAAAAACTACCTTTTTAGCAAAGAAAAAGTTGGTTGACAGCTACCTGTACAATTTACTATTAAGGAGTCACCAAGAGATACAGGAAAATGCATATACAAGTCATAGGGATTTGCAAAGGGTTATTTATTGGGTCTGGAGCAACTGAGATTGACTAATCTAACGCAGGGCTGTTTAACTCGTGGCCCGTGGGCTGGTTGCATCATGTACTGGCCACGCACACTCCCGGTTTAGCGAAGGGGAAAAAGTCTTGATCCATCAGGTGATGATGCTGAGTTTGACACCCCTGGACTAATAATGCCTTGATTGCTTTTAATGGATTTTTCTACCGATATTGTCTTGAGTTTGCATGCCTTGCAGACTGAAAAGCTACCTGTTTCAGGTGGAGACCAAGGAAGAAGCCAGCCTTTTACAACTTTTGGCTCAGAGAACAGACATGCCATTTGGACTTTTCTCAGCAGGTGGCAGTATCTGGCTCACCTTATCCAACTCAACAGGACCAACCTGGTTGGTGGAAGGAGATCACAGGAGGACCCAGTATTGTAGGTTAGAGTAGAAAATTGGAGGGCGGGGGGAGAAATAGACAAACCATTTCTGGATTGCTGCCCAAAAAGACTATATGGATTCATCTATTTATGAAGTCACTGGAAGCTGATCTTGAAAGAGACTGGACTTTTAACTCATTTTAGGCTGTAAAACATTTTGGCTCTGCACGGCTTAATGCTTGACTTAGCAAAATGGCGACACAGCAGTTAGAATGGAGTATTGCAAGCCAACTCTGCCCACAGCCTGGAGTTTGAGCCTAACTGGCTCAAGGTTGACTCAAACTTCCACCCTTCTGAGATTGGTAAAATGTGATTGTTGGGAGCAATACGCTGACATTGTAAGCTGCTCAGAGAGTGCTGTAAAACGGCGAACCCCAAGCATTCCAGCTTGGCGGCCAAGTGTGCAGCAGGGGGAAGAGGAGATGGTTCTAATCAAGAAGCAGGCACACACACAACACCTATTTGTGCAAGTGGCGCTTCTGGCACAAGGGGAGCTGCAGACACATGCGCCCTCACTCAATGCTTTTCATGGCCCAGTTCAGAACAGGCTGCGGCTGGTACATTGTATTGAACTCCTCCAGAAGGTATCTGCTGAAAGGATACATTATGTGAAACAGTATTTGCCATGTTTCAGATATTTTTTCAGAATTTTTGCATAAAATAAACTATGATGGGCAATTCAGTGGTCTTCAGATCCATTGGATAAAATGTGTTCATATGCTGTAAATTTATGTGTAGTGTACACATATTGTAAAATACACGTCCACCATTTTACCCATACATAAAATGCTATGTGGATTTAACATAGCTTGGGTGTAAAGATACCCCTTTCTCCCAGGATCAGTTGAATTGGGGATTTTCCATTGTTTTTTTTAATCAGACTTTCATGAGTCCTTTACTCCTACAGATATGAAAAAGGAGTCAGAATGAAGAACTAACACCAAGGTTTGATGGTTGTTTTACTTATACCATAAAATAATCCAATATGTCATGTGGCACTATGAAAAATTTATCAAGTCATTTAAAGGCATAACTAGCTCTCATTGTTTGTATACTTCATTAAACACTCAAGACTGATTTGATATCTGTACTCCAGAAATTTCACAAGCTTTGGCTCCCTTCCCCATTCAGTTTCTAAAGGCATAAAACACCTGCTCAAATAAAAGAAAAGAAAACTTGAATATCTTTTAAAGAAAAACATTGATGTCTATCAGTCTGGAAATGAGAACAAAATTATTTTTAAATCTTTGAGCCTTCACCAATTCATAGTCAGAGAGCCTCTTTGTACCATAAAATTGTCCTGGAGAATATTAAACATCTGTCAATATAGTGCAGGGGTGTCTCAAAGCCCATGGGCTGGATACGGCCATGGGGTGCTTAGATCTGGCCCAAAACAGCGAAGGACCATTCTGTGGTGCCTCTGCCAGCAAAAATGGACCTTGGGAGCACCATGCACCCAGCCCTCCCAAGTTTCGTTTTCAGCCAGGACGGCCTCCTGCAGCCGTCTGCCACATGCAGTCCTCCCGAGCTCCATTTTCACTGGCAGAGGGCCGCCCAGGCCACCACAGGTGCCCCCAATACAAGTGATTCAAGATGGCCACACTCACCCTGGCCACACATGCCCCCCCAAGGTGAAACAACCCTGATGCAGCCCTCAATAAAATCAAGTTTGACACCCCTGATATAGTGATACAATAATGTAAGCTGGTTCTATGAAGAATGTATTTAATGCTCTGGGATAGCCAAATCAAAGTTTAGATCTAAAGAAATGTTGTGAGACGAGCTGAAATGTGCCGTTCATGTTAGAAAACCCTCAGATGATATTGGATGGATGCAATTTACCATGGAGGAATGAGCCAGAATTCCTACAGGTTGTGTGAGCAACTGATCATCAGTTCCAGGAAATATTTGTTTGCATCTAAAGACGGTGCAACCAGTTATTGGATTTTGCCAACTCGCTTGTTAGATGACTTTGATTAAATGAAGCAAGCAACAAATGTTTGTGTTTGTTTATACATCAGTTATTTTCTAGCTATCCGGTGAGATAATGAAGACAGGATATTTTCTGGGTGTTGTCAATTAAACATTGGCATCTCTTGAAATGTAGGAAGTGTGCCTTCTCTGTGGTGGAGCTTGCCCTTTGGACATACATCTCCCCAGAGATACATACAGTCACCAGTTTAAAGACATTCAGAAAATCATAAAAACTTGTTCATACAGATGATGGGAGAAGGTAATTGTGGAGTCTCTATGCTTTTGATTTTTTACTTTTTCTACCTATATTCTTTTTCTCTCTTTTAACTGTAAGCTGCTCGGAGTCATGAAAGAGACGCAAGGCCTTGAAAATGAAATGAATAAATGCACAAACATCACTATAGTAGAACCCACGTGAAGTACTCAAAACCGTTCAGTGGCAAAGAGAAGCAGAACTTCAAAAAATCCAAAAGGAGACACATATTAATTCAAAGAGCTGTTCTGTAACATATGGCTCGTGTAATTTTTATGCTTTATTTGCTCTTTGTCACGCAATACGCAATGAGTTTCTGGATGAATGCTTGGACCTCATCTTTCCTACTGCTTGCTGGGATCCTTGTAAAGGGGTCTCTCTTCCATGCAGTGCAACGTTAACCTGCTACTAACAGAGAAATGGGCTAGTAGAGGTGGAAGGTATCTGATAGGCTTTGATTTTAGCCCAAGAATCCAGAACTAAGACATCCCACTGCAGTTCTAAACTTCTGCTTAGTTCAGAGAAGGACATAAACATTCTTCTAGGTAGGTGTGGAGAAATTATCTGCTACAGTGTCCTACCAGTTAATGACTACTTCAGCTTCAACTGCAACAATACAAGAGCACACAACAGAAACAAACTCAATGTTAACTGCTCCAAACTTGATTGCAGAAAGTACGACTTCATCAACAGAGTGGTCAGTGCCTGGAATGCACTACCTGACTCTGTTGTTACATCCTCAAACCCCCACTCCTTTATCCTTAAACTATCCACTATTGACCTCACCCCATTCCTAAGAGGTCTGTAAGAGGCGTGCATAAGTGCACCATCATGCCTACCATCCTTGTCCTATTGTTCCCATTTATTTGTACCTAATTCCTGTATTCATACTCATATTTATTCTCATGTTTATTCTTATATCTATTATCTTGTAAGCAATTGACAAATCAAATAAATAAAAATAAATAAATAAAAATAAATTT
>JANHFN010005426.1:382268-410564 GCA_032468175.1 Toxicocalamus goodenoughensis
GAGGCGTGGAAGCAGTACTCAAGGACATTAGCGGACCTCGCCAGAGCGCGGGATAAACGCTGAAGAAGAAGAAGAAGGTAGACGAGCTTCTGACTTGAGTGTTCTTGAGACTGAAGTCTGCACATATGTTGTCCTTTATCTTTTACAAGAATTAAAGCATATTCTTATACTCAATATGAAGTCCCAGATTGATGGGCAGGGAAGTGCATGTGTTCTTCAAGTATATGAAAAATATTTGTCTAGAAGAAGATGTATTTCCTTTTTTAATTTTTCTAATTCATAGACTAAAGTCTTCTGTAAATTACAGGAAAGCAGAGAATTCATTAACATTTTCTCTTGGATAAAATCAAGCAGCAATCTATGGCAAAATATGCAAGATCTTTCTTCCCAGTTTTGCTTATAAGAGTTAAAGTTGTTGATGGAGGAATGTCTGTTTCTTATGTTACAGACAGACAGCTTATGAAAAAAGATATATGGCAGAAATCTTCATGAGTGTGAAGGAGTGAATCCATGGCTGATGGCTTGGAAAGATGGGAGGAAGAGACCCAAAATTCAAAACTTGGGACTAATATATACTGTATAAGGAACAGAATTTGTGGATGTTGTTAAATGGAGAATTTCCCATATGTGTGGCTTCATGATTATCTGCAATAAACTTAATCTAACTTTTTAAGCCTATTTGAGAATGTAGAATGAGAGAGAATCTCATTTCCATAGCTAGTATAAAACCCTAATACTGCTGGCCTTATCATAAGTGGCTTCTTTCAACATTTCTCAAATGAGAAGAGACTTTTACATTTTCTGGAAGTAGCAGCTATATCCAAAGCACATAATCCAATTAGATACCATGCCATTGCTTTTCCACATCTTCCTCAAGAACCTGTTTTTTTAACTGAAGGATTTTGAGACATTCTTATTTGTAAGAGTCCTATTTTCTGATATGTCTGTTTTTCATATAGTGGCTCAGAGATGAGAATAGACCCAAATTGGTCATTTTCTTGTTCAATTTCACAATCATCCAGTCGTACTGTCCAGTTTTTGCATTAATTTGCAGCTCTTAAAAAAAAACACTAAAATCCTAAGAACTTTTCTCTGTATTTTTTCGTGAGATTTTACCTGAATGCATGAATGTTTGTTTTATAAACATATTTCCTAATGCACTGCCATTGCTGTCTGAAAATTGTCCTATTTATATTTATTTTTAATAAATAACCCAAATCTAAAAATTCAAAGGACTGTACATATCCATATACAATTTAATTTGTGTTTAATTTGAATTCATTCAAAAGTGCAAATTACTTATTTTTTATTTCAGTCTTCTTTAAATTGCCTTCCCCTAATCCTCATGTATGTAGTAAATCAAAGTAAAGAAAAAGATCGAAGCAACACTAACGTAGAATAAAAACTAAAGGGCCAATTCAAGTAATTCTGATCTACTTTCTAAAAGTTGTTTTTCAAGCTGCCTTATCTACAGTACTTTTCAAACAGAACATAGGAAATCTTGTCTTGATACAAGCATATGCTAAAATGGTTTCTATAATCCTTATAGCTGTAGGGTATGTCAAATTTTTCAACTTTCAATTTCCAAACATTAGGAGTGCTCAACAGTTGTGACATGTCTTGGGATTGTAAAAATATTTTGGTTACTTTAATATAATTTAGATGTGCTTGATAAGTAACTACATAAATATCATAACTTTTTAACACTTCATTTCACTTGTATAGGTTTTTGCTAGATATGAGCCTCGCTCATTAAAATCCTGGCACTGATTTTCTGGCAAGAATATTTCATTCTACAGTCTCAGCTCCTACAACAGCAAATAGATAAATATAGGAACTATTGTTTTATGCACAGCGAGATTTTGTGTGTAGTACATTCCAATAGTCTTATTGTCTCTTTGTCATTTAAACAATCATCTTCTTTTCTCTTTAAATACCAGGTGGTCCTTAAATTATGACCACAATTGAGCCCATTTCTGTTGCTAAATGTGTTCTGACCCAGCCGGGTTCCCAAAGAGCAAACACAGACAAAGGCAATAGCTCCCACCTTTTAAGGTTTAATAACGAATTCTGTTCTGAAGGCTGCTTTCCACTAATTAGCTCTGATAAGAAAGAGCCTTGCCAAGTTGTTTGACAAGGTTTCCAAAAACCCAGAAATAAGAACTAATTTACAAGATTCTCCAAACACGAACTAAGATGTTGAGCTTAAAAGTTTCTTTGCTGTCTGCAAAGAACGCTTTTCCAAACCTGGCTTTTATCCTCTTGAGGGAGGGGCCATTACCTTGCAGCCTTGCTCCCAAGTCGCCTTAGCTGCTGTAATTGTTCTTTCCTCCGAGCAATCCTTCATGCATATGCACTTGGCACAGGCCCTTCAGGAACCTCCTCATCACTGCTGCTAGCCCCCACAATTTTTGAAGGCAGCAGTCCACTCCCAGATGATCCTGGCCCTTCATCAGAGACCTCGTTCTCCTCAGCCATCTGCACCTGCTGCCGGCTAACCACAACAAAATGAGAGAGTTGTTAGGTGAGTTTTGTTCCATTTTACGACCTTTCTTGCCACAGTTGCTAAGTGAATCATTGAAGTCATTAAGTTAGTAACACAGTTGTTAAGTGAATCTGGCTTTCCCATTGACTTTGCTTATCAGAAGGTTGCCAAAGATGATCACATGACCCCAGGACATTGCATTTTTATGGTAAATATGAACCAGTTGCCAAGCATCAGAATTTTGATCAGGTGACCTTGGAGGTGCTGTAACACTGGCCAGAAGTCACTTTTTTCAATGTCAATGTACCTTCAAATAGTCACTAAATGAACTGTTTTAAGTCAAGGACTATGCATATTGTAACGGAAGAAATCAATAGAAAGGTGTATCTTTTATTTTTGGATACCTGAGATGATTTAGTGCAGTGTTTCTTATTGTCAACTTTAAGATGGGTGAACTAACTCCCAGAATTTTCCATCCAAGAAGGTTGAAAAATACAACAATTGAATGACAACAAATAATGAAATTATGCAATTTGTGACAGCCTATAGAATTTCCTTCCTGCCTTCCTTACAGGATTAGGCCAGTAATTTCTTCTAACAACTGGTTCTCCGAACTGCTTAGAATGTTAACAACCAGTTCTAGCGAATAGGTGCGATCTGGTAGAATCCCACCCTGAATATTGATCAGAAAGATGCTGTGAGACTTCTGTGTATTTTGTATGAAGACAGAGTAGGAAATCAAGGTCCATTGCTATCTTAACAGGACTTGATAAAGTTCTAATAATGTCTGCCAGATAATTATGTTTCCTCATAATACATCTATTAAGGAACAATCAATTATTTTCCTCAACCAACTTTTATATCATTTTCTTGAGGTTTTATAATATCTTCTCTTTATAGGAGCTATTTTAAGAAGTTGTTGTGCTCTACAAAAGTCTTTGTGGTTACTAATTTAGTTGTTTTTAGGAACAAAGAGTGCCTGAGCAAAGCAGCAAATTTATGAATTTATCTGTCTCTATTTATAAATGAGAATGTGGTGCTTGAGATAAATATATTTTCCAGGTAAGAGATTACACCCTGACAGATCATAAACATCCACCAACATATGGTTGAAAAAGCAATATTTAAATATATGTGGATGTGTGAAAAAACTAAATTTCATTTTATTTCATTTTTTCTCCTACTCCTCCCCCACCTTGTTCCCTCCCCACTCCCTATCTATGTCCCAGATACCATAACTGGAGGATCCCACTAATATCAATAAAAAAGCATCAATTAACATTGCAACTTTCATGGAATCAGGAAGATTGAAATAATTTCCAGAAAAATTCAATAAAACAATCAATAGCCATGATCCTCAAACAATCTTTGCAATGGGGTAATATAGGAATCAAGGAAACAAATAGACAAAAATGAAAGAAGTCACACAGTCCTATAGTAAATGTGTGATTGTTTGAACAACGCCATAATTAGAGTGAAAATTATTATCTTCCTTCTAAGAAACAATTTGTCCCTTGTAAGATAACACACAGACAAGAGTAGGGAAACTTCCTGAAACATTCAAAAGTATCCAAAAGCCAAAATTAACTAAACTTCTTTCACTGGCCATACTTACTGCTAGACACAAAATGGGATGTGGATCTGCTGCAGAGTGTCTAAAAATTCTGGCTGAATTGGAACTTGAGAAAGGAAAAGTGGTGAGGGTGTGTTTTTGTTGGTATTTGTGGCCTACAATACAATCTTCCTCCTCCAGTCATAACTTCCCGGTGGTAGCACAGTGCCCTGTCACTCCCCCCAAAAGGGAGGGTGCTGGGCTCCACTCCTCCCACCATGCCCCACGCCTGGGAAGGTGCACCTGGCAGGAAGGAGTGGGTTGATTGTTCCAGCAGCAGGCATGGCAAGGGGGGGGATGGCAGTATGCTATGCCACCCCAAAGAAGGCATGTCTGGTGGGAGGAGAGGTCCAGTTGACACACAGCAACTGCTATGTTCTTACAGAACTTCCTTTAGATAAATAGATGATAGATATAGAGAGACATGCAAACATACACACACACATGGAATTATTTCATGTGAATACAAAATTATTATAGTAAACAAAGCTAATACAACATAACTTCATATTGGAATGCTGGGACTATTGTAAAATGGGGATTTAATAATTGTGTTTCTCATGCCTAGCATCATAAAATCTGAAATCTCACAAAATCACAAATTTTAATAATTCTTCATGGTTCTGTTCAGTCTCTTTTTTAAAATAGTAATTTTTAAAAAAATTATATTTTGGGTAAAGGAAGATTTCCTTTTATTGATCCTAAATTTGGATGACTTTGAATTCTAACATTGTGAGAGAAATAGGAACCTATTATTTATCTACTTTCTGCTACCTAACAAACTAGTGGCCCTTTTTGCCTCTTTTTCCAGTATTGTAATTTTTAGTTCAAATACTGAGAGTAGAACTATACATAATAGCCCAAGTGTGACCTCATCCTACATTTATAAAACAGCAATATTTATAATTTCTTTAGAAACATAGATAAATGTGGAGGATTGAATTTCTCATATCACAGCACTCTTCTTTAAATCAACTGCCCTCTCCCCAACCCAATTTCCTTGCAATAAAAATCAAAATCTTCTATCATCATCAATTTCATAAAGCTATAATTAAAGACTAGACATACATTTCAGGTTATTTCAGGACATCACTATTATAGAATTATTTTAAATCAGGAGACCCTCAGTTCTGTTATTTTGTATGTCCTCATTTCCTATGCTATAACTCAAATAAATGGTTTGTGGGAATTCAGTCAGTGACCAACTCCCATGGCTTTAAACTTTTGCACCACAGTTTCTATGGAGTATAGCGAGAAATAGCCAACCAGTTATGATTATATCACTCAAGAACACATAATAATTGAAATTGCCTGCTGGTTACATTGAAATGATTTTCATACCTCTGGTGATTCTTTCAATAATTGTGCTTCTATATCATAACTAGTTTTTATATAATATCCTTAGGCTAAACTGGCTAGCTTCCTTTTCTTTTTCGTTTCCCTTCCTGCACGAAGATGATATAGATAGCTTAATCTTTTTAGATTGTTATTTTCTTACTAAATGACAATGTCTATGTTACTATTACTAATGTCTTAATTTCTGAATAATTCAAAAATTGCTGGGACTCTTATTTTTTTGCAGTAAAACATTTGCTTCTGATTTTCATTTTAAACATGTGAAGTTCTTTATAAAGTGATTCTTACATTTTGGTATGTTCAAGGTGAATAAGATATTTTCCTTAATTCCAATCAGAATTGCTTCAAGCTGTATTTTGATGAATCCTGTTAATCAGTATGTCAGCAAAATCAGAATTCACATGTTCATGAAAATATGAAACATGTTTTCAAATAGATATGTTTGTTTTGCATTGAATTTGTATTTTCTTCATCGTAGGAATGCAACAAGGGCAACTAATTAAACAGATACTGTACCTCAAACTTTGGCCCTTTTATACACAATGGCATGTAAAGCATATACCTATGGAACAGAGCTTCCATCCTGATCATACAATTTAATGTAATATAAATGTAGTTGTTGGTCTTTAATCTCTAATCAAAAAGGAAAATTTTACCAATCTCTGCTAGTACTGTCATCTTCACCAATTGTTCCTTCACTGTGGGCATTTCAGAATCTATTTTTGTGCATATAATCTTGCAGCAGTAATCGTGTATAAACAATCTTCCATGTTGACTGATTATTAATCCCAACAGGAAAAGTTCTGGTTTCAGTGGAATGTTTTATATGTAATTGAACTCAGAAATTTCTGGGTTTTTTACAAGTTCACCAAAAACACAATTAAATGATTCTTCATGTTGTATATATATCCAACGTAAATTTGAAGTGAGTTTTACCTTTCTGACAAATTGCTCTGGACTCGTGTACCAACAGATGATTTCATAATCTTTTTTATTTTAGTTATAATTAGTCATAATGTAGATTGCAATCCTTTTAACTACTTATTTTCCTGCAGTTATATCTGTATTTTATGTCCAAAGTTCTCAGTTCATTTTACTAAACATTTTCACTTGTTTTTAAATTTCAATAAAAATTTACACATTTTAGCAATTATATGTTCTTCATTTGTACAAAGTTCAAATTTAGTCTTCTGCTGCTCAACTCCAAATGTTCTCTTATTTACCTTAAATCGTTCTGCTAACTCTGTGTATGTACAGATACTTCTGTTAACAAAATCTCCAAATCAACTTTTACAGATGATCCAATAAGCCAAAGTATTTAGAATAATTTGTGTGTGTGTGTGTGTGTGTGTGTGTGTGCGCATGGAAGGAGGGGATGTTTGTTTTTGTGCTTCCACTTGCTTTGTAGCTTCTTCTTTCAATCTAATCTAACAAATGACTAGTTATTCTGAGTCATAGAAAAGTCTCTACAGAAGAATACCATCTCAGAAACTGCTATATTGAGTGGAGAGAAAGAGTGGAGTTGGCTATAAATCTTAATTTAAAAGATGGAGAAAGCATTCTTGGTCAGGCAAGGGAGGATCAGGAGAAGGTAGATAAAAGTACCTAAAGAATTGTGTTCTACCCTTGCCAAAGTCAAAATGCTCCCAAAATTATCATCTTTTTCAAATTCAAAGTTCCTGTTAAAAGCAAACTTCATTCTTTCCATAATTATGATCTCTATTTTGTAAAATGGGATCAGCTTCATTTCACATGTTAGCCTGGACATTTTGCATTTATCTCTTTCATTCTCTTTGGCCTGAAAGATGGCTCAGCCTTACAAGTCTGACAATGCAATGGAAAATTAATTACCACCTCATCCATAAAGCCAAAAAGGAAACAGAAAGACCAGAACACCTTCCCACCACCTGTCAAAACCCAGATGAGCAGAGATTAACACCAGACTTAACATCAGACCAATAATCAAGAAGTAAACAATATCCCAATCAAAGAACTGCCAAAGAAGCTAAAAAAAACCACCCACTCCAGCCAAAAATCCACCAAGAACACTCCCACCAACATGGACAGGGCAAGTCATTGCTTACAGGTACTGATTATGTTACCTAGTTTGGGTAATGAAATGTCTCCAAGAAAACAACCAAGCTGAGAGAACATCAAGGATCCCTTGTCCACAAATGCAGTTAATTCTTACATGAAATTTATGCATGGTTTGTTTGTTAGTTTTGGTATTCATTCCTGGGGTTATTTCTCCTTTCCATGAATTCTATTTGGCATTGTATAATAAACCTTAACCCTAACTCCTGTGTGCCTTTATTTGTATTAACATTACATTAGTCATGATTCTTTTTTCATATTATTTTCAGCAATGCCTTGGGGCATATTGCACTTAATCATTTAAACTGTCCTATTTTTATTATAAGTCTAAACCAAAACATGATTTTTTTTGCACCCTTCCAGAGTATTCAATCTGAGCTTCAGGCTAGCAGCTCATTTCCTCTTATTTTTCGGTTCCAGAAAAGCAGTGGTCAATTATTTTCCTTTCAGTGGATGATCATACATAGACATATACCTATACACTCCACACAGAGTAAAATTAAATTTGTATTTTTGGAAAAAAGGGGTAATAGAACCTGGCCCTTTCTTTAAGCTTTCAGGAAATTAATATTTTTTTTTAAAAAAATAGTTTCTGCTGGGTTTCAAACAAGCAATGCATTACATACTAAACAAAACTCTGCCATTGATTTATTTTAATACAAATGGTAAAGACAAGGTCTTAAAAGCTCTTACATGAGGGCAACTGTTTGCTAAGTTGGAGTTTTCCTATGCATGAGAAGTGTCCAGCATTAGCCTATAAGGAAACAAACTGCTCCAGACAAAATGGACAAGAACATTTGAGGTGACACAAGAAGAAAAGTCTATTTCAAAGCACAGCAGGAAAGCATGATTGAAGGCCAATCTATAATGGAGGAGAAGTGAGAAAAGGTTGACACCATCTATTTCTGTCTTTTAAAAATGGTTGCTGTCTCATTCTAGAAATAGACAGGAGTGGAATTCAAATTTTTTAACAACCGGTTCTGTGGGTGTGGCTAGGTGGGCATGGCTAGGTGGGTATTGCCATGTGATTGTGTGTGGCTTTTTTTGTCAGCAAACCCTGCTCCATTTTTTTGGCCTCCTGAATCTCAGGGAAGCTTCCTGGGTGGCTGCGCAATAACCCCCATGTTCCAATTTTTAACCTCCTGGGGGGCATTTTTTCTCCTGAGGTCCAGAAAGTCAAAAAATGGAGCACCGGGGGGGCTGCATACCCGCCCACTCCATTTTTTGGCCTCCTGAACTTCAGGAAAGCTTCCTAAGCAGAGCAGTAAGACAGTGCAAGGGATCCCGGCACAGTTGATTATCTGAACAGCTGATCCTTTGGAGGAAAAAAATATTTTAAGGAATGACTGGGTGGGGAGAATGCAGTCAGCAATGTCAGGCATGCACACAATGTCATTCATGCATGATAAGGACTAAATGGGAGGAGAGGGGAGGGGTGGGAAGAGAGAGGTGGGGCCAGACAGGAACATGATTTGCCAGTTGTTCAAACTGCTCAGAATCATAACAACCAGTTCTATAGAACCGGTCTGAACTGGTAGAATATCACCCCTGGAAATAGGGCAACAAAGGGGGGGGGCAATAAGACTTGTGTGTAACTGTTATGATTTCCATCATTTTTTCTCTGATTGGCATTTGCTTTTAAAGATTTGTAGATTCAAATTTATTTTAAATCAGAAGAGTGAGGGAAAGTTTACTTATTTTTGGAAGATTGGAGAAGTTTCTAGAAGAAGAAACTTTCTAGAAGAAAGGAAGTTTATTTTAAAAACAGAAAATAAGTCATTTTAGGTAGGAAGCAAGTTTTTTTTGTGTGTGAAAAACAAAGTAGAAGAATGTAGAAGAAAGAGTTGGGAATAAAAGACTTGAAGGAGCCATAAGATGTGATGGAAGGAGAGAAAGAGGAGAGCTTCAAAATTGGATTTGAACAGTTGGAAAAGACCTTAGAGTTCTAACTCCCTGATCAAGCAGGAGACCTTATACCATTCCAGACAATGGCTGTCTAATCTCTTCTTCAAAATCTCCAGTTAGGATAATCCTAACCCTAACCCTAACCCTGGGAGTTGTTATTGGAATTGGAGGAATTAGAGTAACACAGGAAAACTTGTATAACTTGGTCTGTTTAGGAAATCAAAATTAAAAGCAAAAATAGATTTACTAAAACTATACATAGGAATAATTTGCTATCCACTGGAAGGTTTAAAAATAACAACTCTGGAACTTTTCTTACAAGAACGTAGACAACAAACCTTTCTTAGGAATTGCCCACTAGCCCTGTTTATCTTGCAGGCAGAACTAAGAGGAGATATACTTGATTGGTGATTAAACTTAGTTGACATGGAAAATACTGTAGAGACAAACCATGAGAATTTATAAAGTGAATATAAATGAAATAATGTGAGGTTTAATTTGAACATGGAAATTTCAATTTGACCTAGTAATAAAGCACACTGGATTCAGGATAATATATTTTAATATGAATGAGATGTCGTAATGAAGTCCTCTGCTCTTAGTGAAGAAGGACAAACGAATAAGGGTATCTCAGACAAGAGTAGGATGAAAATTAATTTACAAAAAGAAATGATTTACAAAAAAGAAAAAAAAAGAAAAGAAAGAAAGGAAACCAGAGTCCCCTCTCCTATCCAGTTTCCCAGAAAAGATTATGCCTTCAGCAAACCCCTATACCATCTTCTCAGACAACACTGAGAAGATGCAACGAACAACAACAACAAAAATTCTTCTCCATCTCACAACCTCTGAGTATGCTTAATAATGGATTGTAATCTGTGTTCAATTGCATTTGCCAGAAGTTTTCTTCCACTAGCATTTTAGATGACATTTTTCTTGCTTCATACCCTTCAACTCCATCATGTTCCAAAGTGCTGCTCAAACTCTGTGACCAGGAATAAACATGCTTAGGAGTATTAATGTCAACCACCTGGGATGTTTAGTAATAAAGCTAATGGATTGTAGTTGAGGCAAAATGAAATAGATTGGATTTTATGTATCTGTTTCTTGTTTCATGTAGCAACAAATAACTGATGTTTCTGTTCATGTATGTGCAGGTGTATAGGGGAAAATTATACATGCTTTGTACTTTGTTTTTAAATTTCATTGTTTAATGTAGAAATCAAAGTATTGAGAGGTAATCAATCAGTCCACCAAATTAACAATGACTTATGAAGGGATGGTCTGGGCATGGCTGCCTTAAAAACTTAAAGAAAGTTTTAGAATTATTTGTAAGAAAACAGATTTAGTCAGAGGATATGGAGCTACATTCTTAATCCCTAATCCTATAAAATTATAATTTGTATAATTCATTTTCATGAAAATCTAGAGAGACTTGTTGACATTTAACAATTAAATTTAAAAACCAAAAGTATTTGTTAATATGCTTTCTGGTTTTCTAATTTTCCTCTACACACACTCACACAAACAAACACACAAGCATCAGTTATTCATTGCTACATGAAACAAGTAACAGATACATAAAAACCAATCTATTTTGTCCAACTACAATCCATTAACTTTATTACTAGTGACTAAAAACAGAAACAACCTTTAAATTAGATCTTCTAACCCCCTTAGGCTTTTCATGCAAAATAAAATTGTAGCAGCCAAACTGCTAATAAAATACGCTCTTTCAAAGTCCAGGTTAAAATACTAAAATTTAAAAAATGGACATTGACTGTCCACAGTGTTCATTCTGGCTGTTTGTCATCCAGTTAATCATAGCATGGAAACAGAGTTCTTACATAACTCAGTTAATCAAGACAGCTGATTAAGTTTCATATGATTTAGTCAGGTAATCTTTCCAGAGCAGGAAGAATTGCTTTCTATTTATATGTAATATTAAGAACCTGCCATTTTAGTTTTGTTTAAGTAAAAATGTGTCAATAATGCAAAAGCTCAAGAATCCAATTATCTTAACCTTAATGTAACAAATCCACATAAGAAGCTTTGTTAGTTTGAAACACTCCATAGTCTGGAAAGCCATTATTTCCACTAGATATTTACTATGACAATCCTGCAGTATTCTTTAAGAAATCTGAAATTTGATTTTGAATGAAAAAATGATCTTTAAAAACTGGTAATGGCCAGGTCTCATTTTAGAAAGGAAGCTCATTAATATATCTTGTTATTATACTATTAATTATACAATACTAAAAGCATAGCAATCCTACATTGTTTTTAAAAACATATTCAGTTCATCCATGTATTTATATACTGAATGGCAAAAGGGTTTTTTAAATTTGTTTGTGATGAGACTGGAATTAACTTCATGTCTTTTATCTATTTCCACTTAAATTAGGAATGAAAATGCAGGACTGAAAGTTTATGTATAATCATTAATTTAAAATAAAACAGATAAAACAGCAAACTTTATCAATACAGAAATGCACCTGCAATGAATGGTAAGTCATTTAAAAATTGGGTGACTTTCCCAAATTGTTGACCATATATTATTGATAAGTGCCTTTCTAGCCATCTCTTTGAGAACTAAACATACATGTATACATATACACAATAATGGGGTCTTTCTTGAGTGCAGACCTGGACAGAAATAGTCCTTTGAAATTTGAAGCTGTGTGGATGATTTCACAAAATTTCTCCAAAGGAAGAAGAATGTTTCCAAAAACATCTCTACAGCAAGACCCTCAGTGGGGGGGAGGAAATGGAACCAAATAAGGAATTCCCTCATTATGTCTTCCTTGGGATTTAATTGAAATGTAGGAAATTAGAGAGTTTATAGATAATTACTGGAAAATTGATTTACGATAAAAGACAGAACATGCATGCATACCCTTGGCATTTCATAATTAGATGCAAGAATTCTACAGTAAAAATAACATTTAAATTAATTATAGTTAATTAGTTAATGACAATAAGCAATTCAAACTGAATAAGAACTGAAGGAAAAATATAATTTTTTCTTAAAATTACAGCCAGAGTCCTGCTTCAGATTTCAGCCACACATGCACATGTGGTTTCTCAGGAGATTATCAAGGCTAAAAGTTAACAGTGAAGCAAAGGCTTGCTAGCAAAGTTTGATTTGAAGTAGGAGTACATAAATGTAGAGTATTGGAAGAAGTACTTCCTTTCATCAGAGAGACCGGTTAAGATTGTCAGCCAGTCTAAATGTCAGAGGTTCAAGAGTAGAATCCACACACGAATATCACATATGAGGTAGAGATCAGTTGTTCAGCCAAAAGAACCTGACTCAGAGCTGTTTCTTAAATAAGATGGCAGCCAGCTGTCAATAGTCAGGTTTAATCCATTGCTTGGTAAGGAACCAAATAGACTTTCACTGTTGTGCTCATTTCTCTATTCATTTAGTGCTGGACTAAGTGACTTTATGTCATCTTCATCTGACTTTTCTAGTTGCTCAAATGGCACCTGTGCTTGACCAACCTGAAGTGATTTCTGACTTTGTTCTTCCTGAGAATGATATTCAATGGACTCAATTTGAACAGCTATTTTTGGGTCAGAATTAGAATCTGAGTCCTGATCTTGGGCCCTGATGAGGATTCAGTGAATGAACCACTTAATTTTCAGAGTTCCCTTTTTTACGCTTTCAAGTTTATAACTATAGAGAGACAGTTGAGAAAAATTGTAATCTCAATATTTCTATTGCACAGATTCTGTCCTTTGTTTCTTGTAGTTACCAGTCTTTAAAAATAATCCTGTACTTCCAGGTTTCATATAATTTAATAAAAGGGAATGTATTGTAAATTTCATATACATGAAAATGCCAAAAATAAGCTCCATATTATATTTTATAATGTACATACTCTAGAGAAATTTTTAAAATACCATTGTGTCACTGCTTGGTCAGATAATGATTTTGATTCCCAGAAAACATTGGCATTATAATCTATTCCACAAGCTTTCATTCTACCAAGGTTTTTTTTTTTTTGCACCTCTTCCAAAACTTTTCCTAAAGCTGCTTGCAATCGCATAAAATACGGATGAGCAGCTATTGGTGTATTTATTGATCACAGTTCCATATTTTATGTATGTTATCTGTAGATCCCACTGTCATCTTTATCTTTGAAATTCAATGATCATTTTGCCACTGGAATTCAGTGGTGCAATTTAAATATATGTACAGTATTTTTAAATGGGTGTGATACCTGCAAAGCCTTGAAAACATTGAAAATAGGAAAGAATGAATGCAACAGTTTTTCAGAAAAACATTATTCTTATATTAATCTTTTCTGACCTCTTGCTCCCACATTTTCTAGACTACAGTTCACAAGATACTCAAGCAGCGTAGCTACACTAACAGAAAAGAGTTGGAAAGGATCACTTTCAGATCTGATCTTTGCATTTTGACAGTTTTTTATCCCCAAAAGGGACGTTCTGAATATTTTTATTATCATAATCTACAATTCCAGTTTTCTTGCTAATAAATTCTCATTGTACATCTTTTCTTCTCAATAGCAATATGAGATTCTCCATAGTGAAACATAAGCAAACACATTTTTGATGATTTGGATGAATTTAAAAAATGCAACCAGGAATTAATTGTTGGTTTAGTTTTTTACAATCTTCTTCTACTGGTAGTAATAGCAATAAACAGTGTTGATGCCTTAGGGTAATAACTAAGTAAATTAGCTAGTAAAGTGAAACTGTTCAGTTTTTAATACTGTTGTTATTCATTCACCATTGAATTGGCTTACTTTGTGATTTAACTGGTCTCTGCAGTATAATGCAAGTTTACAGGAAAATGTATAAAAGGACTATATTTTACGAGGAGATAAGTAAGAACATCATCATCATCATCAAACAACATTTTAAAAGAGGCGAGGGACCATTATTGCTTAAGAATCTTTTGCTTAAAGGGATAATTGCTTTGGGGAAAAGAAACTTTATTTAATAAGCATTGAAGAACATGTACTTATCCATGAAAAGCAGTTGGGCTAGTCACTCTCTTTCAGCCAAACACATCTCTCAGAGTTGCTGTGGGGAAAATAAGAGGAAGAAGGTGTATTGGAATGTGTGCCACCTTGAGTTTTTTGAAAAAGGCGGGATACAAACAAATGAACAAATAAAATGTTCTTATATTTGATCTTCTCTAATCCTGAGAACCATAAACTGCACATTCATGTATTTATTGATAATTGGTATTCCCCAGTTTGACAGAAGCTAGGAAGAAGGTTGGGCACTTTTGTCTATTTTTGTTGTATCCCTATAATAAAGTCTACTTATATTTTTATCGTCTGTTACAGCTCATTACATCTTCATCCTTCTTTCCATCCATCTTCTTCATGCAGACATTTTGGGGTTCCTTACTTTTCAAAAACATAAATAATTGTTTCTTTTTTAACTTTAGAAAGCCCAGAACATTGAGAGAAACTCAAATTGTTTTCTGAGAAATGTCTTTTTTCTTTCTTTCTCTGATTCTTTAAGGAATGACTATTCAGCAGCTTCTGACCAGTTCTGGAGAACCGATAGCTGATATTTTGAGTAGTTCAGAGAACCAGTAGTGGAAATTTTGAGTAGTTTGGAGAACTGGCAAATACCACCTCTGACTTGCCCCACTTGTATATATTGGGGTGGGGAGGGAATGGGATTTTGCCATATCTTTCCCCTGCCACACCCACCAACCCAGGCCCGCAGAACTGGTAGTAAAAAAAATTTGAATCCCATCACTGAACTTTACCTATCTGAAAATGCCAAACAAGGGGAGAATGCTAGATTTTTAAATAGTGTTTAATAAATCCCTCAGACATTTTCACATGGCCTGCCAAATGTTTCTTCAGATTTCAGTGAACAAACACAAAACTTAAAATAATTACTTGGCTCCAAACTATTCTTCTTTGCCAAAGTGGATTATCATATCTATTAGGAAACACATTAGAGTGCAAATCCAGCACTTTATTGTTTTATACCAGGATCCTTGGTTAAAAGTTTAAAAAAAGATTCCAGTGTTTCTTGAATCTAGGCTGAATCCATAAGGACTGTCAACTTCATATCCAGATACCAAACAGCAGTGAAACAGTGTAGAAACTTTAATACTGATCCTATAATCTCCCTAAAAAAAGAAAACAAGGAAAAGTATATTAAACAAGTGCTACTAAAGTTTAAGTAGCCTTAATGGAGAAGGGAAAATAACTTCATAGAAATTTCATAGACATTCCAGGAGAGACAGTTGCTTCAGCTTTAAAAACTCTAAATCAATTAATTTATGCCAACAAGAATTCCCTCTGAATAAGCAAGTTAGCAATAAGAGGTTGTATGATATTATCATGGTCAGATGACAGATCCATGTTATCCGGTAATTATCTTGGAAATTAAAGGCAAAAATTATTTATTCATTATGTTGTTTATATTAATGCTGATGTTGTACTGGTATCACATATTATATCATTTGGACAGTACAGGACATAACCAAGATTCTTCGCTTCAAGTTTTTTTCCCAGGCGAGCAGCTTCACCATTGTGTCACTTTAACTGGGCTACATCCTGCTTGGCACACTTCATTAATATATCACTGGCATACTTCATTAATATATCAATTTGCATTGCAATGCTCCATTTTCCCATGAACTCTGGGATCATTTACCCAGGGGTGGGATTCAAAATTTTTAACAACCAGTTCTGTGGGCATGGCTTAGGTGGTGGGCGTGGCTTGGTGTAATGTGACTGGGTGGACATGGCTCGGTGGTCATGTTATTGGCTAGGCGTGGCCAACTCAATATTACTCACATCAAGGCACGCATCTCCTTACCTAGCCTCTCATGACTGTGGGGATGCTGCAACAATCATAAGAGTGAAAACAGTCACTTTTTTCAGTGCCGTTGTAACTTTGAATGGTCACTCCACACAAGCAAAGTACCAGCAAAGGAGTTAATGAACAACTCCAGAGATGTTCCTGAGACAGGAAGTCTAGTTCTGCCAAGAATGTAATAAGGGTTAACGGAGAGGCAGTTTCTGTAAGCAACACCAGAATGTTTCCTTCCTGCCTTCATTACAGGATACCGGCTGGTTTGGGGCACTCCGGTAGTAGGCCCAGACGGGGATCACGCACGATCGCAAATCCCTGTCTGGTGCCGAAGCCGTTCAAACCGGAAGTCCACCAGTAATTTCTTCTAACAACTGGTTCTCTGAACTGTTTAGAATGTTAACAACCAGTTCTAGTGAATAGGTGTGAACTGGTAGAATCCCACCCCTGCATTTACCTAAGCAAAAAGGGGCAGGTAATACATTTGTTTTGAAAATTTTGTCCACACTGCCTGGCTATCATATGGCAAATGGATTTTCTATCATAATTAGGTGATTCAGAATAGTTCATGTCAAACAGCAGCCTGTTCATGCAATCTCCCTGTGATGCACACTCAGGTATATTACATGTCAGATTCATCTCAAGGCCACTGTTTGTTTAATTTCTTTTATGAATAGCAGGTAATGAAATGAAAGTGCTTCAAGACAGATGTATTTTCAAGGGACTTTTACAGGATATAAAATTGATGATAGATTAAGTCATCCTGAGACAGTTTGGAATTTAGTTCCATAGGCTGGTAGAGATGACAATAATATTGATGATAATACTAGGATTTACTTTTAGATAAAGACTAACTCCAGGCCATCATACCTGGAGCATGGTGGAATTTCATTATTTCTTTGAACCCCATGAGAATCCCCACCTTCTACCCAATTGTAGGGATTTTGGAATATAATCAGGCACTTTATGTTTTGATGAATATTCTTACAACTTTAGCAAAATGAAAATAGCAAGCAGTTTGTGTTGTAGAGTGGCGGAATAACCTGAGGCAAACACGGAGCGAACTTCAGCTTTTACTTTATTGTAGCAATAAAGGGTTGCCGCAGCTGCCGCGCTAACAAGACAGCCAGCTGGCAGACAACAGCTGATGCCATTTGACAGCTCCCTTTTATAGCCAGCTGTCAAACGGCATCAGCCAATAGGAATGGTCTGTGTTCCCGCTGAAAACACGGACCGGAGTGAAGACTTCAGCTCAGTCTTTTCCGAATGCCACAGAAAGGAAAGGAAAGGAGGAAGAGAAGGAAAAGGAGGAAAGGGAAAGGAGGAAAGGAAAGGAAGAAGGGAAGAAGGAAAGCCCGGGCTCCTGCATAGCCCGATCACATAGTTTCACTGCGAAGCATGAGTATCCAGCTAGTTAATACATATGTATGGGACAAAATATGAAATGGTCTTTCCCAAACAACATAAATAAGTTATTATGTCCATATGTATGCAGATTTGTGTAAAGGGTTTGTAGGTTTTCCTTAGAAAACCCGCAATGAATGCACCTAAACTAGGGACAAGTTTTCTGGTTCCTTCCCAATCTTGTTTTTAAATTCAGATAACATCCAAAACACAATCACATCATGATTTGTATTTCTCTCTCTGTGTGTATTTGCCCTAATTCTCTATAGAGGATGTTCATGGTAGGATGGTTTTCTATATGCGACTTACAAATGTAGATTTTTTTTTAAAGAAAGTAATATTGTGTGATTTATTTCATAACATTGAAAATGTTATGGATACATACTTAATGCTCAGTAATGTTCTGTTTTTATACTATACATATCTTCAATTAACTTGTAGAAGATTTAAAGTTTATATCATATTAAATATTCCATTCTCTCAGGGTGCAGTTGTGGCAGTTGTTTTGTTATTAAAATGATTAAAATTCCTGATGTTTACATTAACAATCTACCAAGAATTTTGAAACTAGAAATATTTTGAACTATTACTCATACCTCACTAATTAATTTGTATAATTGGGGACATATAGGCAGTAGGACAATTCAGTTCAGATGCTTCATTGTTATATCAGAAAGAGTTACATAACTGCCTGATTGTTTTACATTATTCTAATCATTTAGGTTTAACATGTCTATTAGTACTTTTAAACATCTGCATATTTACATTTAAGTTTCCACGTGTGCAAATGAAGAAATAAAAATGGTTATTAGCGATTTGAAGCATCTTGTCATTTCCGAAAGAAAAGTGAAGAAGAAAAATATCTCTTTAATACAGAAGTAAAAAAAAAAAAGATTAAGTGATTTCCCCAGATGTCTGAAACAATTATGTAAAAATAGCTATATTTATCTAGTTTATTATTCTAAATGGCATTATCAATGGTGAGCTTTACATATTTTAAAATTATCCCACAATGTTCTGGAACAAAAAGAATTTCTTCATCTTGGACTTCCTTAAAATCTTTACGATGGACTTTATGGCTGCTGGGTCATCTGGTAAACAGCACTATCCATAATAAGATCAGGAACCATCCTGGCACCAAATGGAAATTAACTGTGTCTTTCTTATCACCAGATGTCTGATGGGTTACAAGTGGGGGAAATGCTCACTCTGTCAAAAGCACAGAGATCGTTTAGATCTCTTTCAAAAATGCATTATCAGACTGTGGCATGACATCCAATCAGTATGTGTGAATGTTACAATAAAGAAAGAATTTTGTGGTTTCTACTTCTTATCTAGACTGCCTTGAAGGACTGACATCAGAAATCTGCAGGGGTTGGACTTTGGACCTTGGTTTAGATTGCATATTCATACCTGCAACATTTTGCAAATATTGTAAGGAAACTTGCCTGTCCGTAGTGCAGGAGACGATCCTTCTGTAGCTGCTTATCTCCCATAATTGATTTCAGAGCACTTCAGTCAGTAGTTTAGCTGAACTTTCTTCTTTACTGCCCAAATCTATTAAAGAATATCTGCCTAGAATATCCAGTCATAGTTGTCAGTTCTGATCAAAAAGGTGAAACTTCCCACTCCTGTGAATCTCAGGACGTTCATTAATGTTTATCCTTTGGGGAGCCTTTTGAACGGGAAGGACACTCTTCTCCTATATCTAGGTCAAACTTTAAACTGCCAGAATGAAGCCACCTTCTTGGCTTTGCCAAAAATGAGTAATTATCAGTACATGTTTCAGGTAGTAGCCAACATACAAGCAGATGGGCCAGACTGGTATGTCTCTTGACTTTCACATAGCATATTGTTGTTCGCTAAGAATCTCCAGTTGAGCATATTGGTTTTACATTAGGAACTCCAACTCTCAACCTATTCAGGGTCCTCCAAGTTGTACCTTCAAAAATGAGATTCAATATCTCTATAGGAATAAAAAAAATGAGAATTATTATCTAAATTGCATAATAAACCAAATAATAATTAATCCAAATTTAGTAATAGCAGAATCCTCATGCCATGATAAAGTAATGATCTAGTTCTACTCTACTAGAAACATTTGATAAAGTTCTCACCACAGTAAATCAGTACTGCCATGACCTCCCTGTCTGGGTATTAAATCCTTGTGTTTCTCTAAAATTGAAAACATAAAGGGAAAATCTTTACAGCCTCTGAAATACAACATTCATGGTTGATCATTTGACTGCAGCTTGTGGATTGTAGTTCATCAGTATTTGGAAAGCTGTAATTTCTTCACTCCCACAGTATTTAGAGTTTCATTCTACACATCGACATTACACAATTATATACAATAATAACAAATTTGCAAAGGAGCAGCTTTATGTAATTTTGTTATGTTGAATCTGTTCTTGGGAAAAGTAGGGCTCAAACTCAGATAACATGTAAACTTGTACAAATATTATCAGATTGACTTCTTTATCAGCAACTTAGCAATATTGTGAACTATCTCAAATAAGTTTAGAAAAAAAAATCAAGGATTATCAAATTTCTTTAAAGCACTATGGAAGTTACATTCTAGAAAATATTTAAGAAAAATTTAATTGCACTGTTTTTTAAAAATAATGCTTCATTTTTTTCTCGATGTCTAGATCATTATCTAGTGATACAGTTAATTTTTTGTTACAGTGGAGGTGGAGGTTCAATTCAAAGTAATGCTAAAGGTTTTATTTTGTTTTTTACTTTTTTAATTTCAGGTTTGGATTCTCTGACAGGGCATGCATTTGCAGGTAAAGTTACAGTTAGCCTGGAATTATGTTGTATATATGTGGTATAGCGTGCTGTTAAATGTACTCATGTGTGTATGCAGGACTTCTTGTGTTAACAATCATATATTTTGTATTGTCTATGAAACATGTCTGAATAAATATTTTGAACAAATAAATACTACAATTTATCCAAAATCCTACAAAATGGAAATTGACAGTTTTTTACTACAAAGGTCAAATTCTTACAATATAATTCTTACAATATAATTTAATATTTGAGTACTGTTTAAAAGTATATGCATTAACACACAATTCACACATATATTTGAAAGCTAGGCCATTCCATAAGGAGCAGTACTATGTCAAATTATTTTTTAAAACCTAGAAGCTCTCCAAATAGTTTGGTCATTTCACTGATTCTTGTTTGTGTTTGCTTAAAAAAAGTTCAACTTTATTTATTTTTTAAATTTCTATTTTATTTATTTGATTACTATACTTATTGATATTTGTGATTATCTTGAATTTGGTTTCAAACTAAATTAATAAAGGGGGGAAAATGAACATTTGTTTTTATCTCCATCTACTTTTCTACAATATATTCACACTAATCTGTATCTACCAGCTTTGAACTGTTTTGGATACCTAGGTACGAATAAAACAGCCCTAAATAGTAAGTAGAGGACTATTTGTACAATCAATAGCCCAAGCCATCACTGCCATCATTGTTAAAGAATGTCCCAGAGAATAAAAAAAGGTCAAACACCAAAATAGGAAGAGAAATAAGCTCATGAGCCCTAAACAAACAGGGATAAAGGTAAACAAGAAAAAGTGATTGTTCTGCCCTCACTACTCTGTGTGCAGTTTGATATGCAGTTAAACCCACCTATCCTCCAATAAAACAGACCATGTCTGTAGATCTGGATACCTTAATAAAGGAACAGGATGGGTGAAACTAGGGGAAAATAGGAATACGTTCAATAAGAACCCAAATACAAAATAAGCAGTGTTGAATTGCTGGTGAGCATAATAATTAATAAATACAGATAAATCTAAATCTCACCAGTGATGCTATGTGTATGACTTGTGGATTTTTGTCCTCAGATGAATGTGTGTCACCGATTAGGCTGGATACTTCCTGGTGCTTCTATTTCCTCAAATGCTAAAGGAAAGGGGATGCACTTGTTTATGGGTGGATGACCCTTAAAGGGCTGGGGCTGGGTCAGTTTCCAAATAATGCAGATTGCTATTTGGCTCCAGCCATTAGATGGAGCCAGAGAACAACAACAGTATATACACAAATCATATCTGGCAGCATGACAGTTATGAACTTAGGAACTCATGGGAAAAAATATTTCAAATTCTTGTAAAAGAAAAATCAATTTGGATTTTGTATGCTGCTTTAATGTTATACAGTAACTTCATGAAATTGGATTTTATAGCCAAAAGCAAATCCTTAAAGAAGATAATTTAAATTAAAACTTGTGGAAGTGGTCAGCTAGTTTAGCTTAGAGCAGAATATATTGTTAATTGGATAACATGGGATTGAAGACAACTGACAACTTCATAAAAATAAGGTAGAATGAATATATTTCCTAAAATAAATTTCAGGAATATATTTCCCGAATTTTTGATCATACCTGATTTACATCCATAATAGAAAAAGTAAACTTTTCCCTTTTATTCATCAATATTCACATCTGTGCAATACATATACTATGGTGAACTCATCTTCTATCATATTAAAAGCTTGTAGATCATTTAGGGTTGTTTTTTTAAGGGAAATATTCTAGATTCTCGTATGCCTTTCTACATATCCCAAGCATAGTTCTTCTTGAGGAGGGGTGTCAAACCTGTGGTGTCATGTTGTTGTCATGTGATGTATTGTGACTTTTTCCCCCTTCAATAAAATGGGGGTGGGGTTGGCCAGTGGCCATGAGTTTGACACCCCTGTTCTTGAGCATTCAAACAGGTCACATGAAACCCATTCAAGTGGAACAGGTTGCCCAGGTGCTATCCATCTATTGTTTAACTGAAACACAGTTTACAGTGTGTGGACATTCACACTGAATTAAATTTAATTAAAAATAGGTTCCAAACTCCCTCTGATATAAAGAAAAGAGCAAAGGAAAGTCCATTGTCTGCAGTGGTTCATTCATCACACAAGATACTGATTTCATATGCTGTCTAAACTAGGCCTTTCTTTACAATCTATTCATTAAATAGCTGAATAATTTTCAGAGAGTATATTGATACCTCTAATAGAAGCACTGTAACTTCTAGTAATATAATGATATATTACCATTTTTAAATCCACAATATAAATTCATTTTAGGCGCTGCTTTGTTGTTTTGGTGTCTTAAGCCAGGGATTTAGAAATGTGAACCATATTTAATAAGAGCTGGGCTTGTAATGCATATGTAAACTAGAATCCTCTAATTTATTACTGTAAATATATTTAATAACTTTATTACAATGAGGGTATATTGTCAAATTATAACTTTTAATACGCTTCATAAATTTGTTCTTGGTTTTAAGAACTAAGAAACATGCTATAGTACAGTTGCTGTAACGACCCACAAGGATAAGTTAGATTTGCTAATTAATATGCTACCTAATTTATGTCAGGCTATTTGGTCTATAAGGCCACCAACACAGCTAGCAAATAAAAACATCTTTTTTCCTGAGCTTTGCAGAAGAAGAAAAAAGAAAAGGTAATGTTTTGTAAGAATGGAATGAACACAACCATGTTAATGTCAGTCCTGCTGATGATAAGTCAAGAAAGCAGGTAGTTGCAAAACAAAAACATTGGTGATTGAAAACCATTTGACTTTCAAAGCAGGTGGCATCTAGGAGGGATTTATATTGCTGGACCCCCAATGATTCAGAGAATATGGTTGGCAACAGGTTCTCTGTACTAGTAGCATCTTGAAATTAGCCTGGGAATAAATAGGCAACTAAAAATAGAAGCTAATGGTATATTATAGAAAGACTATAGAAAGAGAGGAAAGATAATGATAGGGTATATGCAACAATAGCCAGCTGTTTCTTTTCAAAGAAATGCAGTTGTCATCATAGCTGAGATTGACAGCAAGCGCTCATGACCAGAGTGTCCACATGAAAATCCTAAATTTCACCAATTGGAAAAAAAATCTAGATCTAGCAGACTCTCCTAGTGAAGAGGTGAATAATTCTATCACACTAAGTTTATTGCAGCATTCTTTTCAAACAAAGCAGAGGAATAAAAAGGCATTAAAAGCCAATAAGACCATTATGTATTTTATATATATGGCTGGCTGGAGAATTCTGGGACTTGAAGTCCACAAGTCTTAAAGTTGTCAAGTTTGGAGACCTTACCTCAAGGAAACTCTGAGCAGCTTAGAATCACAAAAATAAAGCCAAAGAAATCAATAACATAAACAAGTTAACAGTCCAAAACACTGTGAATGAAAAGATGGAAAGGGAGGGAGCAGGATAAGGGGGAGAATCCATCGTTGATCAATCAACCACCTCCACTATAATATTCCTCCATTGGAGCCCGAGGCTAACTGGCAGAGTCATGCATTTAGGCTATTCCAGCAGGTCACGAAGATTGGGGCCAGGTAGCCTGGACCCATATCATGAAGGGGCTTTAAAGTTAGTTACCAACACCTTGAATTGGTACCCAGAAACAAGCTGGCAGCCAATGCAGCTTGCAGAGCAATGCTATTATATGGGCAATTCTTGGGACCTCAAGAACTCCCCACATTGTCACGCTGTGCACCAGCTGTAACTTCCAAATGTTCTTCAAGGGCAGCCCCGTGTAGATCATGTTGTTACAGCCCAATCATGAGATGATTAGGGTCTGAATGACTGAATGCAGCAACTACAGATCCAAGAAAGGCTGAATTTGGCACACAACCTGACGTAGCACAAAGGCTGTCCTAGCTGTGATTGCCACCTGCTCTTTGAGCAAGGACTGTGAGTCCAGAAGAACTCCCAAGTTGAGGACTGGATCCATCTGGGGGAGTGCAGCCCCATCTAGTTTAAAAGATGGCAAAGTCCCAGATCTCAGTGTCCTTTGAACCCAAAGCCGTTCAGTCTTGCCAGGGTTCAGTCAAAGCCTATTGTCCTCCATCCAGGCCCCCACAACCTCCAGGCACCCCAGGAGGGCAGCAACTGAATCACTTGGATCATCAGGAGTGGAAATATAGAGTTGGGTATCACCAGCATAATACAGATACCTCAACCCATCGTGGCAGCAGATCTCACCCAATAGCTTCATATAGATGTTTAAAAGGAGTAAAAGAGTGTACCAAGCCCTGTGGCATGCCACAAAAAATAGGCTGAGAGCTGGGCCTCTCACTCCCAAATAATACTGACTGGGACCAGCCATGGAGACAGGACCTGAACCAGCACAAGACTGTGCCGCCCTTGTAGCCACCCCAAAAGGATACCATGGTCAATGGTATTGAAGGCTGCTGAGAGGTCAAGGAGAGTGAGGATGGTTGCATTTTCCCCATCCCGTTCTTACCAAAGATCATCAATAAGTATGACCAATGCCATTTCTA
Organism: Toxicocalamus goodenoughensis; assembly: GCA_032468175.1. NCBI lineage: Eukaryota > Metazoa > Chordata > Lepidosauria > Squamata > Elapidae > Toxicocalamus > Toxicocalamus goodenoughensis. The sequence goes on from JANHFN010005426.1 coordinate 407,256, forward strand.
AATCCTGATGTGAAAGGGTCCAATAAATTCATTTCATCCAGGACCCTCTGAGTCAGGCTACCACCTGTTCCACAACCTTCCCTGAAAAGGGGAGGTTAGAAACTGGATGAAAGTTGTCTAGGCAGGTGGGATCCAATGATGGGTTTTTAAGGATGGTGGGAAAACCAGGGTCTCCTTAAAAACTTCCAGAAATGGCCCCTCCACCAGAGCTCAAATATATCTCGTAAGATGTAGGATATTGCTAGCACATTACAAAGACCTTGATTTTGCATAGTCTATAGTTGTTACATTGCTTGTTTTAAAGATTTCAAGCCATCATTTCACATTTATTATAATAAGGCATATTTAAATTACAGATGTGACAGATAATCTGTGAATTGTTTTTGATTACTTGCCTTTCTCCTCCTTCTTTGATTTGTGTACTAAAGTACAGCTAATTGTTTATTAGCTTTAGAAAAGTGGTATTGGGTTCGTTTGCAGATCCTGGTAACCATGAACAATCTGCTCTCTCTAGTTCTTCCTTCTTCCTTTACTGTAGCAACAAGGTCATGGCTGCAACTGCTCCATTGATCTTCTACTTTGTGTTGTGAATGGATTTACCAAGCATGGTACAATAGCTGTTATTGGAGAAGTCTGTCCACATTAGGGAAAATCATCAGCATTTTTTTTCTGCACAGAAATTTGGCTTAATGGGGGGCAGCAGCTCTATTATGGGTCTGGGAATTAAGCGATCATATAGCACATTAGAGAGCCACTGACAGCAGCAGGCAATCATGCTCATGTACCATTTATTTTAGTGAGGGGATTCACCCAGCTGCAGTGATGCCAGGAGAATCGACTGGGTGTGAACAGCCACTTAGGTCTTAGTCATTACTGTTCCACTTCTAGGTGATTCTTAAGCAACTGTTCCTCTGCTAGGTGAGTTTTAAATAACTGTTCTACTATTAAGTGATTCTTAGCAACTGGTTCATTACTAGGTGAGTCTTAAGCAACTATTCCACTACTAGGTGATTCTTAGCAACTTTCCACTACTGAGTCTTAAGCAGCTATTCCACTACTAGGTGATTTTTAGTGACTGTTCCACTGCTACGTGAGTTTTAAGCATCTACGTAGGAGCCTGATATCTAAACCAGCCACTAGCGAAGCCATCAGCTCCAATTATTCTTACTTAGAGCCATTGTTTCAAGGAATGATATTGCACCTGGATAGTACTAATTAAGGGATATGGTGGCTCAGTGGCTAAGATGCTGAGCTTGTCGATCAGAAAGTCGGCAGTTCGGTGGTTTGAATCTCTAACACCGTGTAATGGAGTGAGCTCCCGTTACTTGTCCCACTTCTACCAACCTAGCAGTTTGAAAGTATGTACAAGATTGCAAGTAGAAAAATAGGGACTGTAGCGTATTGACGTGGACTGAGTCTTCACTCTGGTCCCTTACTTTCATCGGGACACCGGAGCTCTCCCATTGGCCGATGCCGTTTGACAGCCGGCTATATAAGGAGCTGTCAAATGGCATCAGCTGTTGCTTGCCGGCCTGCCGCCTTGAACAAAGCAGCCGCAACAACCCTCTTCACGAACTCAATAAAGAAGAGAAGTTTTACTTGAAGCCTGAGTCTGCCTGCTTATTCCGCCGCTCTATAACAAGGAGAAATTCAGGTATTTACTTCTGAGGTTTGCAAAATGAGGACCCAGATTGCTGGGGACAACATGCTGACTCTGTAAACCACTTAGAGAGGGTTGTAAGGCACTTTGAAGCAATATATAAGTCTAAATGCTATTGCTATTTTCTTGGTATTATTCTTGAATTTGCTTTGTAAAACATAATTATAAACCAAATTTTTATTCTAATGAACCTGAAGAAGGAACCCCTGAATAGTGCAGAAAACAAAAACAGCCTTTTCCCTTAGCAGAGTAAAGACCCAGAAGCAAACACTCCAGAGGCAATTGCAAGTCTGGGCAGACTACCAAAAGCTATTACTAGAAATAACAAAGCAGATTTGGAAAATACTCAAACCCAAGCTAAAAATAATTCATCAAGGCAAAACCAGAACTCCCCTTTTCCTGCTCCCTGACAGGATTAACCCCCAGGATAGGAAAGACAAAGGTCCTGGGGCAGTATTAACCCATTAAGGCAGGAAGACAGGATCCAGGATGATCACTTCAATCAAAGGCACACATCAAAACCATCAAACTGTAGGAGTTTCAAAGGAAAATCAAGTATAAGAAGGCATGGGTTGCCTCCGCAAACTGCTTGCAAGCCAGGAACACTCAAGCTGTGTCACTTTTAGTTATTATGTTCTTAATTCTTTTAAAATTTAGATATTGAGAAGAAACCTCCAGCTGCCATCTCTGCCGGAAGAAGAATCCTCCAGCCGCTGCTCCTGGCTCAATTCCAGCCAGCAAAGAAGTGGCAAAAAGATGCAGCGGTTGTAAGCCTTCTGCAGTGAAAATTACTGACCTTCAGCTTTGCTCCGCTTCTCCAAAGCATCACCATGGCTGCATTCTAGGTACCGGCCATGCAGGTCCACTCCATTGACTGCTGCACCACTCCTCTTGGACTTGCTTGGGCAAGTCCCTCCAGTGCACCAGGCTATGGGGTGGACCTGTGTGGCTGGTGCCTAGAACATGGCCACAGCAGCACTTTCCCAGCCCATAACTTTCCCTAAAAGTGGGAGGAGAGGAAGTTCCACCTGCGGCCCATTTGTTGGATCCAGAAGCCTTGCCTGCCAGCTATTTTGGGCAATGTGGGACTGGCCAGGAAGAACCCTCACAATGAGCGATGCTGCCGGGAACTTGGAAGCATGTGTGTGTGTGTTTTTGTTTCAGGTGGGTGCTTGGAAGCCAGTGTGTGTTTCAGGTGGGTCTCACTCTCATAGCTTTAGAAGGAGAGAGGGAAGGAGGAAGGGAAGGGATAGAAAGAGAGGGAGCAAGAGAGAGAGCGAGAAAGAGAGAGGGAAAGAGACAGAGAGAAAGAGAGGGAGAGAAGGGGAAAGAGAGAGAAGAGAGAAGAAAGAAATGAGAAAAGGGAAAGAAAGAAAAAGAGAAAGATATAGAAGAGAGAAAGAGAAAGAAAAGAGATAGACAAAGAAAGACAGGATAGAAGGAAGGGAGAGAAAGAAAATGAGATATATGACTGAATGGATGGATAGATAGATACATGGAAAGAGGGAGGGAGGGAGGCAGAAAGAGAAAAGGAGAGGAAGGAAGGACACAAACCCTGTGTCAGCTGGTGCGCCATTCAAAATCCAAGAAAGAAATACTTAGACTCCATTAATTAGAGAAAATATATATTTTACTGGAAATCAAGTGGT
>JANHFN010005426.1:428286-440267 GCA_032468175.1 Toxicocalamus goodenoughensis
TATGCTGCATCACCTGTAAAGTCATGGAATCAATTATTAACCAATCCATTATCCTCCACTTAGAGACAAACAACCTAATCTCCAATAAACAATTTGGTTTCAGAAAAAAAACTATTCTGTTATCTTCAACTCTTACACTGCAAAAACATATGGACAATTCGATCAGGGCAAAGCACTGCAAAAACATATACACAATTCGATCAGGGCAAAGCAAAAGACACAATCTACATAGACTTCTATAAAGCCTTTGATTCAGTGGTACACGACAAACTACTCCTAAAACTAAAATGTGATGGTATCTCTGTGTGAATCCCTTTAGAAAAACTAGAATTGTCAAACTTGTATATGTATCTTTGCAATATCACAAGTTCATCTATTGCTTTTACCAGCCCATTCTCCATGTCATCATTGGAAATGTTTATTGAAATATAAAATAAAAAATATCATAAGTGATATGAAAAAACAGATTGTTTTTCTTAGGTGACATTACGTTTTTCACACATAGGAAGACATGCAGACCTTTATTTGTTGTTCATTTATAAAAATAATATCTAATGAAATATCAAAACCATACAGTGCATTTTAGTTTTATTGCTATCACCAAATGATACATTATAGGATACTGTTAAGAGCTGCTTTTGTAAATCAAACTGTATTCCTTCTTATATAATAAAACTTAGTTGGTTAGAGCCAAAGAAAAGTAGCATCTAAGCAGGTAGGCAGAAAAAGTTCCAATCATTAAATGGGAAGAATTAATAGATTCAAAGATAAAATATATATTGCTATTCCTATTTTTCCAACCTTATGAGATTAATTTATAACTATACATAAGGAAATGCACAATTTTGATGAGACTGGGAATAAAATTCTTAGTTGAAAATATACACTCACCTGTTCAAGCCTTTTAGGATGAGAAATGTGCTATGCTTCCATACATATTTTGTGGATGTATGGAGGAGCTCTGTTAATCTTTATCCCATGTTCCATTTATGCTTTTACAATCCTGCGCATTTTCTGCGGTTAAAAATCCCTGGGACTGTTTCTGTCAGTTGTGAATCTTTCAACAAAGAGAACTTTATATCTTTCCTTTTAAGTAGCATGGATTTATTCCTTTGGAAAAGGCAATAAACCCATAGTTAGTGAAGATTTCTACTGTCATAAATTCTTCACAATATCATTCATGGGCATAAAAACTCATAAAAGTGGAGGAAAATATGCAAATTTATGTTCTGAATCAGCACAAAAGTTCTGAGAAGTGGTCTATAATGGCAAGAACTAGTGGGAAGTGTAACACATCCCAAAGTTGCTTTTATTAAAATGTGAGTATGTAGGTCCACATGAGAAGAGACATTCTGTCAGATAGTGAGGCCCCATGCTAAGCAGAACTTTATATTTCACAATCATGGTTTCAAAACACAGGGAAGAAAACATCATGCAGCCAAAAAGACTCCACACCCGTTTGCACTATTCAGGTGACCCTGAGAACACAGATAAATCTCCAAGAGGTCTCAGTGACTCTCTAAAATAATGCAAATGGACAGCTGTCTGTAAGGAATATAAATCTTTCCATTCCCCACTATCCTGTCAGAGCTGAAGAAGCTTCTTGGATGAGAAATGAAACGTCTTCAAAGAAAAGCAAGAAAGTTCAGTTGCTTCCCAAAAAAGCACCTTTGGGACTCAGTTTCAAAAGTTTCTTGAAATTAATTGAAGCCCAGAAGAGGCTTCAATTGCAATCAATATAATTATATTGCTTAATCCCAGGCAAAGCCTTCACAAATGCAGTCTGCACAGGCTGAAATGTCCATTTTCAAAGTCAGTCTTGGGTGCAAGCCATTTCTGAAAGTGCAAGAAATTGTTATTGTAAATCAATAAATTGCAAGCCGGTGTACACAGGTATTGCCTGTAGTTATTTCAGAATTAATTTACTTAATATCCTTGCTGATTATTTTTCCATAATTTTGGGTGTTTTTTTCCTGAGAGTTTTGTGAACCAATAGCAGAGTTTTCAGTGACAATAGGTGAAAAAAAAACTATTTAAATATTTAACTCAGGACCTCAACATTTGTGAAGCATGTAGTTGAATATACAAGATATATCATGGGATATTTTTAAGCTGAATTAGTTGAAGAATATATTTTATATGGCACCAGATGGTGATATATATTTTCTATCTGAAGGAAGGCACAGTTAATTATCTTCATCTGAAGACTCATTTCAGTTAGTCAGAACACCATGGTTAAGTTTATATTTTCTAAAATACATCTGCTGGCAGTTAAGGCCTTTCCTTGGAGATAAGAAAAGTAGAATTATAACAGAGATATTTCCTATTGATGGTGAAATTGGTTTTATTTTGTAGCTAAGAATCTTAAGTGAATGAGAAACATGGGACCAGGAAGAGACTGATACAGTAAAGAGACACATTTTTCCTTCTTGATATGGCACAAATGATTTAATCAATCCTTGACATTTCAGTTGGTGTTCCATTTCTTCTTAAATGCTGCTTTCATGGAGCAAATTGTCTATCAGTTTACTTTCAGGCTAAAATATTGAAAAAGTCTGGATATCAGGTAGGTTTTAACATTTCTCTAGTGAGTAAGACAAAGTTCTCACATTTAATTTCTTCCCACCATTTATAATACTAAGAAGGAAATTATTTTAAGGATTTTAGAATAGAGAAGGGGAGAAAAAAAAATTCAAGAGAGTTTTTTAAAAGAAAAACAAAAAGATTTTCCAAATGTCAGAAAAATAGCTTGTTTCCTTATGCTGAGGTACATTTTTAGACAGAAGTGCCCAAGATTTCTCCTTCTTCTCTAATCTGTAAGGAAAAAGGAGAACTATGAAAGTCACACAACTGTGTAATAATTCAAGACATGACTCAAGGTGATTAGAATTGTTAAACATATAGGAAAGGTGATATGTCCATTGATCATCAGTCTATTTTATCCTAAATTCATTGTATGAGCTGGAAAAGACGCATAGGTTCCTATGATTGACAGTAGGGAAGGTATGCTGGGAGATCTTGTAGAACAAGAATTATCATATTCCTCCACCAAAATTCTATCACAACCTACCCATGAAAATGAAAAATGGAATTTCAATCTCATGCCTAGGTATGAACCCAAGCTGCCACAGGTTTAATTAATTTTAATTAATCCATCTATTCTATTATTATTTGCAATTGTTACATGTCCATTTTCTCAACAACTTTTCCCAGAATGGGGAAGCTGGAAAAGAGTTGATATTATTAATTAATAATATTAAATATTCAATTGCTCTTAACTCAAGTAACCTACTACTTTCTTATAATAGGTATATAGGATATATTTATGAACAAAGTTTTAATTCTGATGTGAAATGCTGTGTATCCTTTTTTTCTAATTTATTGATATTATCCCTGATATTATTTGGATAATTCAGAGCCCCTTCACTTTGCAATATCTTCAAAACAATTATCTTTTCAGTTTTTGTTATTTGTCACATGTGAATCACAACTAGATACCTAAATGTTATGCTTGATCTTTTACGATTTAAATTCATGCCCACAGAGGATATTATGATTGATTTAGTCTGCTTCTTTTGCCTCTTCAGACAGTTGTTTCTTTCAAACTTGGAGAAGTGATGAAGCTCTACAAATGTGATAAGGATAGAGCTGCAAAAAGTGATGACTATTGCAAAATTGGAAGAAATAAAACATTTATAGGTACTATTGATTGGGCCAGGCAAATAATTATCCTACCAGTTATTTCAGTGTTCTATTTGTCCTATACATTCTGCAGTGTATGTTTACTCCTTGTTACTTTAGTTATCCATGAAGGTCGTGAGTCATCATTAAATCTGATTAAGTCTCGAAGTCACTTATCACATTTTTAAAAAATTATTCATATCAGCAATTTATAGCACCATCCAGCTATCATTGTGGTTATATAAAGACATTCCACATTAGTGATATATCATTGTTGTGGCTTGTGGATGATGTTATAAATTACAATTAATCATCAATAATCCTAGTTGTAAGATTTTATTATCAACATATACTATTGTGGTATTATCTCAAATTCATATTAAAGAGCTATTGACCACATATAACTAAAGAATATGTGCATGGACTCTAAGTCTACGTACATTTATGTAAAGATAGGTCTTTAAAGATTTTCAGTAGTTGGGGGATGTCAAGTCTTGCATGTGAATTGGATTAAAGTGAGGGAGAGTGTGCATAGTCAGCCTCACTCTCTCTTCCCAGATTCCATCTTGCTTCAATGGCAGGACAAGGGACAAGGCAATTGGAGATGGGCTGGGCACAGTGGTTGACCAGGGTATATTTAGTGTTTTAGTGTACCACATCATTTGAGGAGACTGCCTTCATGACCATTGTCCTATTCTGGTAGGTTTCATCTACTCAATCTACTGGAATCTTCACATGCTCCGGATATACAAGTTCCTATCTCATTGAAGGACAATGACCCAACAGCTACCCTCAACCTAGTTGGGCCAGCTTGTCAAAGCTGTTGCTCAGAGTGTGGTCGTGTGCATGCTGCAGCTACTAGGAGCCACAGGTGACAGCTGAGTGACAGATGGAGACCAAAGATGGACAAGTTGTCCTAAAAGGACATGACATGCTCCTACACCAGAGGCCCTACTCCTCTCTGAACACCCCATACACCCCATTTAAAGTTCTGTGGTGATGGGCTAGCGAAGAAGCAGCAGGTGTGGCTATACTGGTAGCTATAGCTGCAGACTTGCACACAGGTCTAATATAATGGTTGCTCAAGTCTAATGGTTGTATTCTTGCTGACCAAAGCAACAGCAGGATATGGTGTCTACCTGAATGCCTGAGCATCCCTCTTTAGGACCACACTGCTCACATCCGTAGTAAGAAGAAGGGTCTAGGAAATTTGCCCTAAACAATGAAACATTTCTATGAAAATGTTGCTTCATAAAACCTGTCCACCTTACCGCAGCCGGAGGAGATTCCATTTCATGCGGTCGGTCAAAAGACAAATTCCATTGCACCAAACAATCATGCACAAGATTATACTACAAAAGAAATAGACCCACTTCTAAGCCATTGCACAATTATAAAAGAAAATTCTGACAAAGAATATGCAAATCTGAATCAGAACATATAAGACTTTGTATATTCTGACCTTCATGGAAGTGTATTAACATTTCTCTGTTGGAGACAAAAGTTTGAGAAAATTGCAATTGACAAAATAGCAATTTAAATAGAACTCTGAGTTTTTCAGAGCACCATTTTTGGAAGCATTCTTTCAGTCTCAGCTCAATATTTCTACCCTTTCAACCTTTATATTGTTCTCAACAGATGTAGAAGCAATCGGGAATAGAAATGGTGCCACTGTAAGCAGTTCAGCACACCTATATGGCCCATCAATAACAATAATATGTTTTGCTTGGACAGCTAGGACGACATTAACAGTGGCATCATTTTTTTCCCCCTGGAATTAAAAAAAGAGTTTTCACCATGGCTATCAACCAAAATATTGACAGTTTATATTTTAAGAGTGTAAGTGTCCTTATTCTCATTTATATTAGATGAAATCTACTGAAACTATAAATGTGTTTTCATTTAAATAAATCTGCAGAGGATTTGAGGCCAGCATAAATTCTTAAACTTCCTCTCTGGGTGTGCATGTGTGTGCGTGCATCACTTATGTTGCAATAAAAGAAACATAAAATATAACTTCATGCTTAAGGCTACCATAATGTGCATGAGGCCAGTCTCATTAGAGTTATTATCGATTCTATTTGCTTACACATGTGTGTTTTTCATATTTAATGGCCACTGGTTGACATTTCATTTCTGATTTCAGTATAGAAGCAAATACACATATTGAGTCTGAAAATAAATGTTTGAATTGGAACTGTGCAAATGTGCATCCCATCAGGTTCTTTGTGAGGTCAGATTTTCATCAGAGAACACCTTATGAATCTAATTTTACTTCATATTCATAAAATTATTAACAAAGTGCAGATGGTATCTAGACAGTATTTTAATTTTGCCTGATTATTTCTTTGGTTGGCTGGTTTTATTTCAATGCAAAGCAGAAGAATAGAAAGAAATTTTTTTTAATTGGTTTCACCTGGGTTAATTCATCAGCTGCCAATCTACTAAAAAGGAGACAATGGTGGGTGAGACCTTCTGATCTGTAGTTGTCTTTATACACAGATAGGATTTGTTTTCTCTGTCTTTTCTTTTTTTCAAAGTTTCAGGCTAACTGGATTTACATGGGTTTGTAGAAAGAAAGAAAACATAATTTGTTTGTCTGCCAAGTTTATCAAGCAGTAGAATGACAAGCTTTGATAAAAGTTGGTTGGATGGGGGACATTGAGAAAGGAAAGGTTCAAAGAGCATGGAATATATGTTTTCAGAAAACAAATGTTTTTTTCAAATTTAATGGCTAGTCAGTAGATATTACATTTTTGATTGAACTGTGGTGCTGGAAAAGTCGCCTGCACATTCCTTTGACAGCAAAGATGATGAACAAGCAAATACTGGAGTATATAACACCAGACAGCTTACTTGAAGAAGAAAAAAAACACATCTCACTTACTTTGGCCATATTATGTAGGGGAATTCACTGGAGAAAGCACTTATGTTTGAAAGAGTTAGTGGTAAAACTAAACCAGGCCACCAAAGAACATGGTGGCTGGATACCATCAAAGCTGATATCAGGAGCATTGAAAAGTCAAAAGACATTTTGTTCAAGATCATAAGAGAAACTTGGCCTATAGAATTACCAAGAGTCAAACATGACTGAATGGATAACATCATCAACATCATCATGGGGGTTTGTTTATGATATCTATGGTGGCCAGTGCTTGATCTCTAATAAGTGGTTTTAGGCAGGGGTGGGATATGATAGGGTTAACTACAGGTTCGGGATTTACGAGCTTCCCTGCCCACTGTGAACCACGCGCCTGTAAATTGTCCTTAGCACGCTGCCTGCCGAGAAGCAGCCTTTGAAACAGACCTATTTTCTTGTTTTTTTTTAACTGCAGCTGTGCCTCATTCGGCAGCTGAGTTGAAAAATCAGGAAATAAAGATTAGATAAGAGCCCAGGTGGGTGGGTGGGCGAAAACATCAGCAGGCATAGAACCGGTTCTATGTCTGCTGCTCTTCAGAGCTACTGGTTCTACAGAGGTGGACAAAATTAGTAGAAACCCACCCCTGGTTTTAGGTTTTATAGAAGTTTTGCTGTCATTTATTGCATTATTTGATTTCAATCTTTCCTCTAGGAAGAATGAAAGTTTAAACCAATATTTATATTTAAAAATTTTACAAAATTTTACATTTTATAAAATTATTATATACTATAAAACCCTTACAGGAATACATAAAAATAAAGCAAGAGACTCACAGAATTAAAACCAACACATATATCCAAATTGTCATAGCAGTCCCATGCCAAGAAAGTCTTTAAAGAAAACCAACTTAGTAGGGAACCTCTGGATCTCATGAATGGGTCTGTTCCATCTATAGCATTTTCTTCTTCCATTGTCCCAAAACAATTCTGTGATGATGACTAGACTGAGGAAGAGTAATCAGTCAAAGTTATTCAATCATGTTGAGGTGTACCTGAAATTAAGCCTGCCCAATCTTTTTTCCTCATTAATCTTTTCCACAGATGATGATAAAGTTTGGAAGAATCTAATGACATGCCACAATAAAACAGGCTGTAAAAAAAAATCAATATCAGCGTATAACAGGAAAGCAAGGAGGTTAAGAAAAAGATACAAATAGTAGCTATTTCTTATTAAAAGATTTTCAATAATTATATTACAATATAAACATTAACTAGAACAGGGTCCTAATGTTTATTATCTTGCTTTAACTGAATTAAAGAGCATTCCCAATCCTGCCTCTTTTCATTTCTATCTTATTTTAATTAATTAAGCAGGTACTTTATTCCTTTCTTTTTTTCCTTGCACATGTAAAAAGATGTAATTGTGAAGCAGAAATACATTTTTCTGGACTTTATGAAAGTCTGTCCCCTCAAATTACATTTTTGTTGTTTATTTGTTAAATTTATATCCTGCTTTTCCTTCAAGGGCTCAAGATAATTTTCATGGGGTTCTTTGTTTATAAGAGCCATGGTGGCACAGTGGTTAGAATGCAGTACTGCAGGCTACTTCTGCTGACTGCCGGCTACCAGTAGTTTGGCGGTTCGAATCTCACTGGCTCAAGGATTTTGGGATGTGAGAAGGTTAATATGGATTGTATAAGTTAAACTTTGTTTGAATTAGTGTTCATTAATAAATCAGGAAAACAACTTTTGGGTCAGGACCAGTGGTGGGTCACCACTGGTTCACTGAAAATGTGTGTGTGTGGAAGGGAGGCTCCTGCTATGTGGGAGAGGCTTGACTGAGCAGCTTTTTGAGGCCTGCTTCCTTCAATTGGCTGCTTCTCTCTGCACTGCTGGGAGAGCATCTTGTGCAATTTAGCAGCTGTGAGCTGCTGCTTTTCTCTAAGTCCCATCCGGAAAGTGCTGTGGCACAGAGAAGTAGCAGCCATGTTGAATGTTGTTTCTATCAGCCGCAGCAGTTTCCGGATGCGACTTAGAGGAAAGCGGTGGCTCATAGCTGCTAAATTGCACAAGACGCTCTTCCAGCAAGAGCAGCAGCAGAGATAAGCAGCTGCCAACCCAGGGAGCACATGAGCATCTCCATGAATGACCAAGACTCAGCAAGGGATGGAAGAAGCAGCTGCAAGATCTGCATTGCAGTGCTTTCCAGATGGGACTTCTTTTAGGTAAGAAGAACTGTCCTGTCCATTCCCAAACTGCTTCAGCCTTCCTGCGCTCCTATCCTAAAGCAGCAGGGACCATAGTTTGAGGTCAGATGGGGGGGGCGGCATGTTGGCAGAGACCTGGGGCAAGGCTGGAGCAGGGAAATGGCACATTCCTTGACATGGCCAAGGCAAACAGCAAGTGAGCAGAGGCACCAGAGCAAGGCCAGAGTGGAGGAATGGCACATCTCTGGGCCCTGACCTGAGGCAAAGGGCAAGTGGGCAGCATGCTTAACTTTGGTGAGTAGAGTGGGTGAGGCACAGAGGCGAGGCGCAGAGATTATCTGGGCCATGTGGTGAAGGCAAGAAATGTAGGGTGGAGTGGTGTGGGGCAGGACAGGTAGGCGGATCCAGCCAGTGGTGCAATTTGCCAGTTCTTTGAACTGTGCAGAATCATTACTATTGGTTCGGTAGAACTGGTCCAAACCAACTGAAAAACAACCTCTGGTCAGGACTGTATTGTTTATCTTAAAAATAGTTCCCAAAATGCAGAGAATGTGGTCAATGAGGTGGCTCATATATGGGGAGGGCTTAAAGCAGCAAATTTAATTTAATTTATTATTTTAACAACTAGAAAAAAAGGAGCCCACAGATGGCTAAATGTGCAAAATGGGTAAATCACAGTGGTTTAATATGCACACATTGGGAGTAATTCAAGAATATTGAAATCACAGAATGAATGTTTGAAGTTACATGCAATATGCAGATAATATTCAGAATGGAGTATTCAGTATGTAAGAATATATGAAATAGAGAATATTAATTGGGTAGAAATGATCTTGCATTGATATCCATAGCATATATAATGCAAAAGTATGTGCATGTGGTTTACAGAAAAAAAATCAATTCCATTGTAGTTACAACCAAAAATATATGTAATTCCCAATTAGAAACTGACATTCTCCAATGTTCTCATGTCTTTTCTCTTTGAATTCAAGACAAACAAATGTAGAGCCATTTGTATATTGACATTATAACTGGATGTATGAAAACTCTGTGCTAGGATTGACATTTTATGTTCACAGAGTTCTGCTGATGCCATTGCAAAGCTTTTCATATCTTTGACATTTTTCACCAACTTGGTCAAGGAGTGTCTTATACTGAGCTGCCTAATGCCTAATGCATTCCCATTGTAAATGCATTTACAGCACAATTGCCAGGGGACCAGAATGAGAAATCATTTTTTGTCTAATAGTCAAACCTTTGAAGAAAAGAGGCTTTTAAGCAAAACCAATGAGCACAGGGAAAAAAGTGAATTAGGAAGTAAGATTCTTTCTTAGATGTATATAGTACAATGAGTAATACAATGAATATTTTGCCTTAATAAAAAGAAATCACAATAAAAATGTTAATAAATATTCTATTGAAATGTAAGTTCAAACTCAAAGCATGCTACCTACCATACATCAATAATATGCAAGAAAAGTAGAGTTTAAGATAAGATGAATTTTTTTGGAGCTAGCTTCCACAACAGCATCCACCCAGCGATCCATCTGTCTTCCAATTTGGTAGAAAGTCCTTGAAAGTTTGACTTTTCTTTTAATCCTGGTGGGTCAGGTAACCATTTTTTTAGAATATTTATATGGCTATACAACTCCAACAATATGAATCTTGGTGACATACAAATCATTAAACAAATGTACCATGGAAAAGTTACACATGCCATTAAATCAAATTAAAATAATTAACTGGCAATTAGGATTAAAATATATATTTACCATGTTAACTCTGCTTAACATGACCCAACAATTCTGGAAAAAGCCAGAACTGTTTTTCTAAAAGCTGCAGAATCAGAGCCAACCATATCTTAGAGATATTGTTTTAAATCTCTGCCAGGGACCACCAGTGAGAAGGCATGCTTTCTGGATATCACAAGGGGACAGTTTGTTAGAGAAGAAACCTATAGTGGGCCTTTTCTGTAAATATATCAAAGTATATATCCTTGGGAAAAAGTTGTCCTGAAAATAACTTAGTCCTATCATGCCATGCAGAATTTTATAGATGATAACTAACACTTTTCATTGTATCAGAAAGCCTATAGAGAGCTAATGCAGCTTGTGCAGAAGTGCTATATGAATGCAATGAGGAAACTGCCCCATGCTGCTTCATTCTAGATCAACTGAAGCTCCCAGATGGTTTACAAGGTCAATCGCAGGTAGAGTGTGTTGCAATCCAATTGAGAAATGATTAAGAAGTGATTAATAGCTCCTCAATAGAGAATGGCACAAAGGTTCACCTGGTCATAGCTCCTCAATAGAGAATGGAACAAAGCTTCACCTGGTTATAGCTAGCACCTGTTCTTCAAGCAGATGTGACCAAGGAAGAGTCCTAAATTGTACACTAAATCCAGGCAGGTTAGTGTAACTCCACTCCGAGTCAGTGATAAAATTTCTCCCGTTCCAGATAAGAAGAAACTCAAATACACTGTCACTTCACTGTTTAAAGTATAAGTCAACTGGAGTCAGATAACCTTTAGAAGTGAAAGGAAGAAGAAAATAAGGAAATCTACATACAAATTGCAGCAAAATGTATTTTTCTACTTTTTGCCAATAATGGCATCACAGACAAATTTGTATAACTTTCATTTAGGCTTATGACTTAACTGCTAACTTATGCTTCCAGGCACAGCATGTTGAGATCCACCTTGTTGGGAATCCTGTGACAAATATCATAGGAAATATGTTTTGTCTGAGGGAATATAAAAATAATTGGGAATAGTTATGGTCCACTGAACCTTAAACTATAATAGGGGGTCTTCAATGGTTTTAATCAGTGATCTTATCAAAATAAACAAATCCCATATGGTACAGATATCATCAGTTCATAAATGTGATATGTTATCAGTTCAAGATGTGACATGTTATCCAGGCAGTGGTCACCAACCGGTGGGCTGCGGCCGACTGGTGGGCCGTGAGAAAAATTTGGTGGTCTGCAGAGAAATCTCAGCCCCAGAGTACCCCTGCCTCCAAAGCAATTAATCCAGGCTGCACAGAAACACAAGGCTGCACCGCCCACATGGCCCACGGGAACTCTCCCCACCCACTCACTCCTTGCTAAATTGCCTGCTAAATTTCTATTTTTCCTTTTTCCAACCATCATCTCTTCTGCTGTGTCAGGAGATTTAGATTAGCTAGGAAGCAGGAAATGGTTGGATTTCTTGCTTTCTAGCTAGTCTTTAG
>JANHFN010005426.1:454515-464569 GCA_032468175.1 Toxicocalamus goodenoughensis
TCCTACCTGTCAATGAATACTTCAGCTTCAACCATAACAACACAAGAGTAAACAATAGATACAAACTCAAGGTTAATTGCACCAAACTTGATTGCAGGAAATACGACTTCAGCAATAGAGTGGTCAGTGTCTGGAATACTCTACCTGTGTTTTCCTCCCCAAACTCCAAAAACTTTAATGTTAGACTGTCTACTATTGACCTCACCCCTTTCCTAAAAGGTCTGTAGGGCGCACGCATAAGTACACCAATGTGCCTACCATCCCTGTCCTATTGTTTCTTTTTTATTTTTTTTATTCTTCTTATATGTATCCATGTATTCATAACTATGTTTTTACTTATAACTTATGCTGTAAGCAATTGACAAAAATAAATAAATAAATATGCCTCCCATTTTTTCTCTTTAAGAGATTTGAGTCTACTTATGTATTATTTCAGAAGCATTGGTATGTCAATGATAGTGGTACCAGACAACTAATTAGTTATGCTGCACTTATTCTGAATAGCAAAATAATATAACTTCTGATAATATAATTTATTTTCTAGTTTACACCAAACTGTACTTTTTAAATTGAGGTATGTATTGTATCCCTAGTGTGGTGGTGGTGGAGGAGAACCTAACATTGTGAATAAGATTAACTATCATTCCCAATAACTACACATATTTTTCAAAAAGGTGAAAATTATCAGTCAGCACTTTAAAACATATTTAGTTAGGTTCATTAATTCAGTAATGATAGCTCCTCTTTAATAAATATCATTATAAATGCAGACAGTTCTGGGTCATCTATGATGCTTGATCAAGAACTTAATCTCAACACTATTATAATTGGGAATATAATTTCATATGTAAAATGTTACAAAATGGTAAGATTCTTTTAATAGCTTTTTCCTATTTCTTTCGTAAATATTTAATTGAATATACAACATTCACTTTTGCCATTAAAACAGCTTCTAGATTTTGACCAAAAATAGGATTGTGTAATTTCCATCCATAGAATAAAGCAGAAATCCTCTACTTATTTGGTTGCTGAGTTAGTATGAGTGTTGTGTACATTTTCATCCAGGGCACAATGTAAATTGTGGCCCAATTATTTCATACATAATTTGATGGTAATGCACTTGTGTTACTTGTCAGATAAAATAAACTTCTTGCATTGATCACCTGCATGCTAATTTATTATTTTGCCAAATGTTTAAAAGATCAGTACAAAAATAAATGGCTTAACAAATTATACAAAATGATCAAGTATATATATAGATTTCACGGGTATTTATATGTATGGTATTCAGCTTTGTTTGGGTATTTTCCCATGTCATTATAGTTGTGCTTTTCCTGTGTAAGATTGAGAGTATCTTGGCACCGGTGTTGGTTTTCGTGGCACCACAGATAAAATCAGCAACATTCTCCACAAACAATATCAGGACAGCCTTCGGCACTGACCAAAAAATAGCCAACATCCTAATAAACCCCAAAGACAAGATCCAGCTAGAAAACCAAGGAGTTTATGAAATACCATGCAACAATTGCCCAGCCATACATTGGACAAACCAACAGGAGAATAAATGCATGCATCGCAGAACACAAGAACGCAATCATAAAAGAAGAAAATACTTACTCCCTTTTCCAGCACCTTAAAGCCACAGGACATGAAATTAATTTTGAGGGAACCAAATTAATCTCCAATATTTGAACACTTCAACAAGAGAATAATCAGGGAAGCCATCGAAATAGAGAAACACCCCCATAACATGAATAAACAGGACGATGCCTCCCGCCTACCAGACATCTGGAAACTATCCCTTATCAACAAACAAGTCCCAGCCAAGAAAACCAACATCGGACCCAAAACAACACATGATATCACCACCATTCTCCCTCACCAGACTCAAACCCAAAGCCATCCCATAGATGAAAGACAACCACCATCCAGAAACCAGACCACGGCTGCATCACTAGCTGCCACACACCCCAACCCCCAAACCAAGCAAATGGACACACACCATGAACGCATATCCAGGCCTCAAATTCAGAGGCAAACCAAAACCCGGAACACCACATCACAGCTACCCACTCAGATATCACATCACGGAACTCAGGAGGTTATACCACAAAACCTCAGGATGTTGTAACACAGCCAACGACCCAGCAGATTACAGCACAGGATGTCACAACAATAGAACTCAGAAGGTCATCACACAGCCCACAACAATAGAACTCAGAAGGTAATCACACAGCCCATTACTACACAGGAGGCTGATAGACACACAGCCAATACCTCAGCCACACATGTTCTTACGAAAAAGCCAGCCAATCTGCAAAAATCAATTCCATCAACCAATCAAGAAATGACAACACAGCCAACCTCCCCACCAGTATATAAAGGAAGACGGCAGCTCCAATCATGCTTTGTTGCACAAGCATGAAACTGAAAGTACCAGCCTGAAGATGGCGAGTGGAACCTCGTCGAAACGTTACCAAGATACTCTCAATGTTACATGGGAAAAGACCCGAACATGCCCAGACCTGCATACCTGTACCCGTGAAAATCTATGAAAATACACACACACACACACACACACACACACACACAATACTAGGCAGTTTTGCTAAAGAAATATGTATTAAATACAGCTATCACTGAACTCAGAAAGCAAATTCTTCTTTGCCTCACATCTCATCATGTTTAAATTTTGTGTTGATTCTGATAATGACAAAATCAAATGGAATATTAAGACTTGCAAATCTTTATAATGTTAAAGGTATGGATAGGATACTTGTAGCTCAGAGTTGAATTGTGGTGTGATGCACCAACCAACCTGAATTTGGTTGTTTTCTTGCTGATGTTTCATTACCAAACTAGTTAACATCTGTGGTCATAGGGAGCAATGCCTGGTCTCATTTTATGTACTTGCCCTGTCAATGTTGGTGGAAGTAGTCTTGGTAGTTCCTTGATTGTGCTGTTGTTTACTGTTACTAGTTAAACAATTCCTTAATTGCAGTATTGTTTACTTCTTGATTGTTGATCTCATGTTAATCTTGATGTCGTTGATCATTTCTTGATTACTGGTGAGGAGGTGTTTTGGTCTTTTGGTTTTAATCCTTCCTTTACATGTCTCTTTTGAATGATATGTAGATGCTATTTATCTATCTTGATGATGGATTTGTCTGAGAGCCAGCTTCCAAGAACTCTCTAGATTTTTTGGACTTGGTTTTCTGATCCAAACCCTTTTCCAATAAAACAAACATGAACCAAAGGGAACAGAAACCTTTTAATGATTCTTATGAATCCCCGGTTAAAAGACTGTTGAAAACTAATTAACTATGATAACCACAAGCCTCACGAAAACTGTGCGAGGCTGCCAAGAATAACAGATAAGGTTACCTAGAAATATTTTATAACACAAACGTCTTCAAATACCACCTAAGATACTGCAATGTCCATGAGGCTTGAGTTTCAAAACATCTTTGCTTCCTACAAAGAACATCCGATTCACAGCTGGCTTTTATCTTCTTGCAGCTTTACTTCTGAGTTGTCCATGTTGCTGCAGCTGCTCTTTCTTGCGAGCAGCCCTGCGCTAATGCACACTTGGCACAGGCTCCTTGGGAATCTCCTCATTGCTGTTGCCAGGCTCCACAATCTTTGAAGGCAGCAGTTCACTCCCTAATGGTCCTGGCCCCTCATCTGAGTCCTCGCTCTCCTCAGCTGTCTGCACCTGCTGCCGGCTAACCACAACACTTGGCTTTAACATGTTTAACATTAACATTTGACCATCAATCAAGAAGCAAAAAATACTGCAAACAATACCTCAAATAACCACATTCTCTACAAGCACTGATGCTGAAATTACCTAGTTTGGTAAATGAAATGTTTGTAAGAAAACAACCAAGCTCAGATAACACCAAGGACCACACAGTGAGAGTATATTTCAACATATGCTGAAGTTCATAAATCTTAGTTGCCCAAGTTACACTATTTTGTGCAATCACACTGCTTAAAATCTACTGGATTAATTTCCTTTGTAAGACCCTTGATTTCATATGCATATGAAGAATAATATTTAATATAATAATATAATATCTCCTAATAAAGGAGAATATTTGTAACTCAGACTTGACATGAGTCTTTGGTGCTCTCTGAGCTTGCTTATTTTCTGGTAGACATTTCATTACCCAAATTAGGTAACATCATCATTGCTAGCAGTGATGATAAGTATTGATCATTTATCCATCCACTTCATTTTACTGTGCCATGTTCCCATGTGACATCTGGAACCTCTAAAAAAATGTGCAAGAATGGGGTGTGCTTCCACATTGTTTTCAGATGCTGAAGAACAAGAAACAAAGGCTTCATGCAACCTAGAGCAGGACAGCTACAGGGACCTATGAGAAAGAGAATGCTCTCTGAAAGTAAGTTGCATGCAGCAGGCCCTGGGGAATGCTGGGACACAGGGTCAATCACACCATTCCCCAAGACTTCTGTGTCTTAGGGAATGGCAAAATGCTATAATGGCATAAAGACTCCTGCCTGTACTTCGGGCCAAGCCTTGGCACCGCTGCTGTGTGTCACTGTTTGGGCGGGTCTAGATGGAGAGAAGAAATAGAATTATTTCTCTTTTGTTTGGATGTGTGTGTGTCAAGTTGGGCATTTTATATTTGATGTACCAAGCCCAGTGGCGGATTAAGGCTCACTGGTGCCCTAAGCACTGACAAATCTTAGTGCCTCCCTCCTTTGTACATACTGTAGAAATAAAGCCAAGTTTAGGCTATATAAAACTTTTGTGGTGTCCCCTTTGGGCCTGGTACTTTAAGCATGTGCTTAGTCTGCTTAATGGTTAATACACCACTGACCAAGCCCAAAATGTTTGCCATCATTGCATTAGGTATAGAATGTGAGCTGAGGAACTCTGCCATTCAGCTGCATACATTCCAAAAGACAAATTAAAACCAGTTGGTTTGAGTCCTTAACTATAGTTAGATGAGATATTTTGCTAACTGTATAATGTATAATACATAGCTTTGTTTTACCTACATTATCTGATACTATTCACATTCACATTTTTAACAGTGGATAAATTTTGTTACCAAATGGTTGTTTTTATGTTCCAGAATTTTCCCAGACACTTACATATGTTGGTCCAAATGATTGAACAGTCTTATAAACATAGTTTTCAACCTGTCAAGCACAGAATGAATAGCACTAGTTGCCTGCATATGCAACAGCTATACTGAAAAGCATTTCACCGAATAGCAAAGATGGATGACTTGAAATTATTTCTCTCTTGAATAGGCACAGAAAAATCACATTTGAGATGCCTTTGAGTTTTGATGAATGATGCAGTAGTGTCAGGAATATACAAAACATATACTCCTAATTTATAATGAATTTGAAGTTGGCTGATACTAATTTAAATTGTGACTTGTTTGTAGTAATTAACGTTTTGAGGTTGGTTTTCAACAATATTTAAAATGAAGTATGGTGTCTGATAAGCATTAATAATAACAAATTCCTAATTAAATTTCAAGCCTTCTAAAAGGATTTTTGACAATATTTTCTGCATGATCACCTGTCAGACGTGTCATAAATCCAGTGTGTGGTGTAACAAGACTGCAGATACAGCTTCTGTAAGGAAGTTTTCAATTATTCTTCTACATAATTTTAAAAACAAATTATTTAATATCATTTTGATATCCCAAAACTGTTTTTTCTCATTTTTCTTTGAAGACATTTAGCTTCTCGTGCAAGAAGCTTCTTCAACTCTGATTCAAAAGGTGTTCATCCCAAAGTATATCACTAAATATCTATGGAGATTATCAGTCATCCAAGTCATGGTTGTCCCAAAGGTGCTTTTTCAAGAGGCAACTGGACTTTCTGGTTTTTCTTTGAAAATATTAGGTTCTCATCCCAGAAGCTTCTTCAGCTCTGGATATAGCAATAGCACTTAGACTTATATACTGCATTATAGTGCTTTACAGGCCATTATAGTTTGCAGTACTGCACTCTAACTACTGTGCCACCGAGGCTCTTAATGTAGATATGTTCTAGAATATAAAATTAGAATTTTGAAAATCCATTCAAGATCCATTCAAGTTTCTTTCTCTCTTTTTATACTAACAAAAAACCCCACTATTTTTCAGTCTCTGGACTATATGGTCATTGATTTGCTATTTTTTTCCTAGCAAATCAAAAGATGCTCTATATCTTTACATGAAGTTCTGGTAATTATCTGACAATGGATCATTGCCTTTAATGAGAAGCATGGTCCAATGCAGCTTTTAAGCTGTCTAAGAACAATGGCAACTATGGAGTGATTTGTAGATTTTTTTCTCTGACTAGCTTGCCTTAAACAATTTACTAAGGGTGTACATACCCACACACACACATACATACACCCACATATCAATATATCTCCCTGGTTCGCCTTATATATAATATTTCTTGACAAAACAAGGGAAGGTTATTGGTAGTCTTTTCCCATTTCATTGTGTTTTCTTCTATTGGAATTAATTAGAAAAAATACTTTGAAATTATTAAAGTTGCCTATAAATGTAGCCATTGTACATTGTCTATTAGCTATGTAATGAAAATTAGAAATTGATCTTGAGCTTCCATTCCCCTCCAATTTCAATCATAACCAGGTGACGCTGTTTGGGCTGCAAGTTGCTATGCTGATCTTGGTTCAGGCAAATGTCACCCAATTGCTGTGGAATCTTATCTTACTATACAGCGGTATTGGATGAGTCCAGTTTTACATTCTGATGATGCTGGCGACTTGATTGTCCATAGCATTGTGCCCTGATGTTCTGTTGCCATCTAAGATCAAAAGATCTTAGAAAGACTCTAAAACAGAAGGTTTTTATGATAAATTAACTGAGTTAGATAAAATCTTGACAGGTACTGATAAAAAGGTGATTAAAAAATTATATGGATATTTATTAGAGGTTAAACTAGAAGAAGAACAAGTTAAAGAAACAATGATTGCTTGGGGAAAGAATTTTGGATATGGGATTGACTTAGAGAAATGGCAAAAATTAGGGTCTTGAAATTATAAACTGACAATATCTACAGCATATAAAGAGAATTTGCATAAGATGTTTTACAAGTGGCATTTACCAGTGTCATCAGATACCTGGATCATATTACCATACATGCTGGACGTGCGCAGAGGATAAAAGATATTGGTCTAATATTCACACAATATTAGATAAGAAGGGAAAGACTGCAGAGATTGTGCACAAGAAATTTGTACCCACCAACACACTGTATGTAATTGAAAGATGGTTTTATGTTTTATGTTTATGTTATGTTTATGTCTGTGTAAAAAATAAAAAAACTTTAAAAAAAAAGATCTTAAAAAGCCTTACTACTCTCTAGTTAGAGAACGGTAAAAACTTTCAAGACTAAGGTCAGTCATTTAAAGTAGGCAAAATCAAGACATAGACACTTCAGGGATTCCAAGAATAATAATTTATAATTCTACAGTGTAATAACAGAATCTTGAAGCCTTGGAAGTTACTTATACTAAGAAAATCAAAGCAGGATTGTTCTCTCTTTCACACTTGCTTCAATCCCAGGACTATGTAATTGATTCTTTAAATTCCTCCTGAACAGTTATTTCATATTAAGATCACCTTTAAATTTCTTTATATTCCTTATCCTTCCAACTGCTGAGCATTGCCCTGATACTGACTTTCAATTGTTTAAGTGTTCATCCATAGCACATGATTTTTGTGTATTAAAGTGAACCAGTGTGTGGGTGGGGGGGGGGGGAGGGTGTATAAGGGTGTTCACCTTATATATAATATTTCTTGACAAAACAAGGGAAGGTTATTGGTAGCCTTTTCCCATTTCATTGTGTTTTCTTCTATTGGAATTAATTAGAAAAAATAGTTTGAAATTATTATAGTTGCCTATAAATGTAGCCATTGTACATTGTCTATTAACTAGAATGTTGATAGCATAGGCCACTGAATTCCAATTACTGTTTAAAATAGTAATTTGTTTCACTACTGAAGGTTCATATAATGCCAACAATACATAATAAAATAGAAACTATTAAATAATTAAATAAAATAGAAAGTGTCAGGCATTTAAGTAAGGTCATCAACTTACAAAGTAACATGTAAAATTGTTCAGAATATGAGATTAAGTTAGGATCTCTCTCAAATGTCAAAATCTATACCACAAATAATGATTTGATCACATAGATCACTATGATTTGACAGAATATCTACCACTCATTGAACAGAATATTCCCTTCTGTCCTTCTGCTCCAACCTGCTATTCTACATTATCAACACATTTTCCTTAGTTTTGGAACAGTAGGCTCATTGTCACATATTTTAGCAGAAGGTAAGTTTGAATAGTGTACTTCTTGAAATCCAAGAAAGTTATTACTAGTCGATGGAGACTGTTTCAATAAATAGAATATTTCTGTAATTATAGTTCTATTTTCAAAAATCAGAAAAAAAACCCAAAAGATAGTATACATCTTGTCCCTCAGTCTCACTCTTATTTTCTTCAACAATAACCCAGATTATTCTTCTTTTGTATAGTGTGATTGAATTTAAAGTCTCTAGAGATCCAACCCTCTTAGTATTCATCAAGAGAAAGGAATGAAATGAAACACAAACAGGTAATGTAATACACTGTAGTAAAATCACATGCATTATAGTATTATCTTGAACTTTGGTCTTGCTGCTGCTGTATTCTCATTTTGATTTTTTTTCTTACAAATCATTAGTGAAGTGCTTACTTAAATTGGTTCAAAGTTGATGTGATACATAGAATATTTTCAAAATTAATTACAAAACATGCTGAAAAGCTGTCTGATTGCTTCCACATGCAAACACCTCTTCTTTTTCAGAAGTATAATATTCCGGGATAACTGTTTCAAATGTGCAGCTTTGGCATTATTGATTGACCTTGACAGATCTTAGGAGAGTGTAACAGAAAACACAAAATCCTTTTTGATATAAGCTGATTATGCTCAGAAACAACAGTATTTGGAGACCATTTATAATCACATTTGGAGCTGATATACATTGTGTCAATTAGCAAAAGCACCTACACTTTTTGGGACTTACCAGCGGCCAACATGCAAGACTATTCTAGGAAATAGAAATTGATTGTTTATGATACCAGGAAGTCTTCAGAGCTCAGTTTAAATTACATTTCATTCAAACAACAATTTTCAATGGTTTAACATTTTTTTACTTAGCAAATAAACATCTGTTTCAAAAATGGTTTAGCATAACCACTCATTTTCAAATACATATAATTATTCAGACAGCTTAAAAACTGCTCTCCAAAAGGAAAAGTTTCCAGAAGAAAGCAACAAAGTTCTTGCAACCATAGCACTTACTGAAGATGAAGGAGAAAAGGCAAAGTGGTAGTTTACCGATAAACACACTCGCACCCACAACCCACCAGAGATTTCATTATGCATTCAGCTGAATACCATTATAGGGCCAGCCCTTTTGAGGCTTAGTTTAACACTCATTTCTGCAAGACAGAATTTAATCTATGGCCTATCTTGATATGATGAGTTGATAATGAATACCTTTCTAGTCATACTGCAATGGGCCTTACAAACCAGCACTTGAAGTGTACCAATGCTTTACAGCCACAACAATAATTGGAAGAAGGGAAGACTTTTTTTTTTTTGGGGGGGGGATACAAGCAGACAGTGCAATCACTACTCCCCTGTAAAATGAATCCACTGCCTGCCTTATCCTTCCTAGAGTGAAAAGAGATCCCATTCTGTCGTCTAATACTAGAAGTCTTGCTACAAATCTGATTGTCCAGAGACTCTCTCATCTGACATCATGTAGCTGAATCTTTTGTTGGATTATGCTATATCTAACATCCGTATCTTATTTGCCTACCATCAAGATCTTCAATAACTTATGAATTTAACAATATTTTCTTACTTGAATCTGGTATTAATTATGATATGATGGCTCACTGATAATACATTCTAAATAATAATAATAATAATAATAATAATAATAATAATAATAATAATAATAATAATAATAATAATAATAATAAT
>JANHFN010005426.1:491320-504030 GCA_032468175.1 Toxicocalamus goodenoughensis
ATGTACATTCATTTAGTGTCCAATTTATAAGAGGTAAGTTGAGGTCACCAAGAAAAATGAGAGGGTGTGGGCAGGAGACAGCCCATGTCAATAGTGAAGTTAGCTTGTTTGCATGTCATGGACACGATAGCAAAGTAAGATTATAATATACATTATATATATTATATCACATTTTTTATCATTTTTGTTAAACAGCAGAAAACTTTCTGCCCACATAGGCAGGCTTCTTCTGTTGTTATATCAGATATCCTAGAGAAGTGGTGTAAAACTTCGGCCCTCAGGGTCCTTACATCTGGCCCACAGGGCCACCCTGGAAACAGTGAGGGACTGGCCCACAGTGCCTCTGCCAGCAAAAAGGAGCTCAGAAGACCGTGTGCTCCATTTTCAGCTGTAACTGCATCCTGCAGCCTTCTGACAGAGGAAATGAAGCTTGGGGGGACTGCATGTGGCCTCCATGGGCTCCATTTTCCGCTGCAATGGCCTACTGCAATAAATCCCTCCTGGCACTGCCCACACCAGCATAGGTGCCCCTGACATGAGTGACATTGAACTGGTCATGCCCACTCCAGCCCTCCATGATCAACACAACCTGATGCTTCCCTCAATGAAATTTAACACCCCTGTCCTAGAGTATAAATTAGAGTAGCAGCTGACATTAATGATTTGTCATTAATTTGTCATTAATGAAACCCTAGAAGGATAAACTTTCTAGTTCAGGGTTTGTTTTTATTTAGGACCATCTGTAAAGATTTTTCCTAAAATAATCTGTTTTTAGGCTAGTACCATAGAGAATTACAAAAAGTAAGGAATATAAACTTGTGCCAATTCAAAGAATAAGAAATTGACTATAATCTATCCTATTAGATTTGATATGTGTTCGTGTATATTAGTTCTTTTTTTAAAAAATCTAAAACTTAAATCCCTGGTTAAATGTTATAATGTTTTTAATGCTTTGCTGATGTGGGTTGCATGTACCTCAAGTATCTTTATCTTTCATGCATCTCAGTAACAAGGAAACAACAAGGGAAACAAAATATAGTTCTTCTAATGTGTGCATTCATTTCAAGAATCCTTAAATTTCAGTAAAGAATTATAACTCTCCATTTCTACTTTTAAAACTTACTATGCTGTATGAGAAATCATTAGAGACTGTACTCATAATGCCAGTTTTGCTACATAGTTTATTTATTTTTATTTTTAATTTATTTGTTTAGTTTGTCAAGCATGTGTGAGAAAACAAATATAACATAAGATATAAACATATAAGTATAAATAGGTTTAAGTATGTACATAATAAATGAGTATGAGTAAATGGGAACAGTAGGACAGGGACAGTAGGCATTCTGGTGTGCTTATGCATGCCCCCTTACAGGCCTCTTAGGCATGGAGTGAGGTCCATGGTAGACAGAAAAACATTTGCTTTAGGTTGCAAAACATTAAAAAGTTTCTAGAGTTCTGTTTGCATTGATTGATTAGCTATATAAATCCAAAGTTTGACTAAAGTTAGTGGAAAATTGTAAGCATTACTCATTGCAAATAGCAATAGCAATAGCACTTATACATTGCTTTAAAGTGCTTTACAGCCCTCTCTAAATGGTTTACAGAGTTAGCATATTGCCCCCAACAATTTGGGTCCTCATTTTATTCACTTCAGAAGGATGGAAGCTTTTTTTTTTGAAGTATATTGCATTATTAAAGTCAATAAAGGAATTTAAAAATAGTATGTTGAATAAGCTTAAGTAATTATGAACATAGCAAATTTTAGAAGAGATATTCTAGTAGCTTCAGATATAAACTTTTTAAAAAAAAAATCAGGTTACTTTCACAAATAATGTAGGAAGTTAAATCACTAAGGATTGAAAATGTCAATAAACCTAGAAACAGT
This sequence comes from Toxicocalamus goodenoughensis, assembly GCA_032468175.1. NCBI lineage: Eukaryota > Metazoa > Chordata > Lepidosauria > Squamata > Elapidae > Toxicocalamus > Toxicocalamus goodenoughensis. The sequence goes on from JANHFN010005426.1 coordinate 493,206, forward strand.
TCACATTATTTTTTCAGTTCCATTTTATGCTTCCTTGACTCTTTTTCATTTTCAGAAGCGAAAAGGAGCCACATTCATTCCTTTTGAAATTCTTTGCTTATAATTTCCCAGTTTTTTAATTCTCTGAAAGGGAAACTACATACTATATGAAATACATGTTTGGCAGTTGTTCTATTTCATTTTAATATAAGCCTATTATAATTATCTAGAATATGACTCTGTGTGTGGACTGTTAATTAACCGTGGATTTTTTTTGTAATGAATATTTAGGTTTATATGTATCAAATAGTTCACATGCTTATCCGTCTCAGTTTGATCCACTGTGTGACCTTGCTTGTAGTGAGATCTAGATAATTTAGAATGGGATTTATTTCCTTTACAAAGGTACACACAGAAGTTTTTCATGAAACATCAACCAGAAATGTTGATCAGGGTAAGGAAAATAGGATGGCTATTATCATGCAGGAAAACAATTGATGAATGGAGGCACTATTCTACAGATGATGGGAAGCAAGACAGCATCATCACCAGATGGATTGTAAGTGACTGATCAACCACACTCAATGTGTAGTTCTTAATGGAACTTCATCTACATGGAGTGAAATATGTAATGGGGTACTCCAAGGCTCTGTCTTATGGCCAGTACTCTTCAATATCTTCATCAATAATTTAGACAAGGGGAGAGAAGAAGAAGTTACCAAATTTGCAGATGGCATCAAGCTGGCAAAAATAGCCAACCCTACAGAAGATAGGCTCAAGATCCAGAAGGATTGAAACAGACTGAATAAAAATGCACAGGTATAGAATAAGTGGTACTTGACTCAATAATAGTAACTGTGACAGGGATCTTAGATTTCTAGTGGACAATCAAGTTAAATATGAGCCAGAAGTGTGCTGCAGTTGCCAAAAAAGCCAACACAGTCCCAGGCTGCATTAGCAGAGAGATAGCATCAAGATGACATGAAGTATTATTCAGGACTGCTTGCAAGAATTAGAAATGGAGCACTATTTTAGGAAGGTTGTTCTCCTTAACTTAAATATCTAACTTAAACATTTAAGGGTACAAATCCCATAATGGGTACTAATCAGTTTGAAGTAATCTCCTGTCAGAATTATCCAGTTTATCCACAGAGCTTCACATTTGGATGAAGCTGCTTGCTTGCTTATTTATTTATTTAGTCTAGAGCATATCAAATTCAAGGCCCCTGGCCTGGCCCATGGGATGCTTAGATCTGACGAAAACAGCTTGCAAACGCATCTTTGCTGGCAGAGCTCTCGGGCCACTACGGGCACTCCCGACAAAAGTGACATTGAGGTGGCCCACGTCTCTCCCCCAAGGTCAAACACAACTCTGATGTGGCCCGCAATGAAATCAATTTCTTTTCCAAAATTATGTTTCACTGAACAGTCAGCCAGATGTTTAGACTGCATTGGCATTTTTGTCTCCCATTTTTGTTACCTGTCAGTAACCCATTTGGAACTGGGCTGTGGGTGGATGAGTGTGTGCAGTGAGTGTGTGCGCACAGCTCCATTTGTGTGAGCCATGGGTAAATGCATACTCACAGCTCCATTTGTGTGAGTGGTGGAGTGCATTTGTCAATCGGTTGTGTAAATTGAGCTCCATACATGAGTGCTAGCTCACAGTTCAGGCAGAATCTTCTCCTCCCCTTTGCCGGAAATGTTGGGGACCACTTTCCTATAGAATCCTTCTTAAAGCCCTGGGATAGGTAGATGTTTGATGACATTAAAAGTATTGTCACAGGATGTAAACTCTTCCAAGTAAATCTGCCTTTTGCAATTGATTGGTGTTGATTTTGTCAATGCCAATTGTATTCAAGTGATGCTCCAGATGTTTTGGGTTTTCACGCAGGGTGCCAATTATTGCTGCTATTCCCTTAACTTTCTTTGTCACAGTAGTTCTATTTTTATTTGCAGGTCTTTGTATTTTGTGAATTTGTCCAGCTCTTTCTATTCTATTTTCCATATTCCCTATGCAGCCTTTTTTGTTGTTTTCGTTATTAACAGTTGTCTGGTGTGTTACATGGCACATGCTTGTTTGTCTGAACTCTAAAGTCCCATAACACTTTAACTTCTTCAGTTTCTATTACTTTGTCTGTTTTGTAGTTTCACCAGTTGTTGCTTACAGGTGAACAATATTTCTTGATGATATTCCACTGCACCATCGTTATTACTTTGTCATGCCATTGCTTGTAGTCAGTCTGTGCAATCTTCTTGCAGCAGCTAACTAGGTAGTCCATTGTTCCTTTGCAGCATTTATTATTATCATTTATTATTATTATCATTTATTATTATCATTATTCAGTGCAACATTTATTATTATCATTATTCAGTGACAGGGATTATACCTTATTAAACTGAAGAATGGATGTTTTTTACATGGAAACTTACAGGATTTAGTTTTGATTCTATAAGATCCTCAATGGAATATTTATTGAAGAATTGGAGTCAGAAAAGTGTATGTCATTTAGCATTTACAATGAAAAGAAAGATTTAACTTAGAAAATAAATTTATGGTTTTGTCAGATCAAAAGACCAGGTGAAAGTCCAATGTGAAGGTCACATGTAAAGGTTCAATTAAACCAATTTATTGCTAAAAAGTCTGTGAATAGGAATCTTCTCAATCAATGGTCAACACATGCTTGGAATTAGATAAGGGTAAACAGAATTTAAAGAACTGAATTCAGATTAAAAGGGGGTTGGACATAGTCTGCTTGTGGCTTTGTAGGTACTTTAGTCAGGTCCCTCTTTTAACTCAATCCCAATTTTGCTATATGTTTCACAAAATATCTTTCCAGAAATATGTAATCAACCCAAGCTTATCAAAATGAGTAACATATCCCAAGGGATCAAATTCTTAAGCCAATCTACTCTTGCAATCACACTGACTATTAATAATTTTCTGTACAAGGACTTCATAAACAAGTCAGAGCAGCCTCCTGAGAGTTCTTCAGGCTCATTTGAACATGATTAGATGGGAATATTAAAATGTTAAATGGCTTTATATGGATGTGATGCTGGCATAGGACTCATGTGGTTTGCTCCTGACATCCCTATACGTTTTAGCTTTGAAATGAGCTGTCAAGTTCCATCAAATTTATCATGTGCTTTCTGATAATGTTATTTGATTTTTCAGAAAATCATAAATCTATCTCATTTTTTGTCAAAGAAAAAAACACCATTTTTTAAAATCTAAAAATGTCCATAATATCAGTGGGAAGGTTGGTAAATCAGAAACAAACATTATGAAAGCCTCCTGGAAATATGTTAGATTACAGAAACATCAGAAACTTTTCATAACACTATATAACACCCTCCAGAGATTAAAGAAGCACAAAACTCCAATCTTTAGTAGTTAATGATGTGTTCCAAACAAGGAAGTCACTGAAGTCTGATGGATATTCTGATACAGTGCAGCAATTTAAAAAAAATATTCTAGTAGAAAATCTATTTAATATTAACAAAGGTTCTTGCCAACTATACATTATTGATATGCCAGATTTTATTTTTCATCCACTCATCCTGCAAATCAGCTCAGGAAGTTTGTCAGACTCTTTGGAGCAGATTTGTGGAATAGGTCTGTTGGGGAGAAAAGCAAGTGAAACTTTTCTGTGTAAGCAGAAGTTGCTTATGTGAGACTTAGGTGAGATTTATATTTCCCATTTTACTGAGTAGCAAGTAAAAAGAACTCTGCAAGTACATGACTGGGGGAAAAGAACTGAGATGTTGAAGCTTGACAATCAGCCATTTCAATATCATGAGCGTTATCTGAGTTGTGTTACTGTTGAAAGTATGGCCATATAAGCTGTTTCATATATTTTGGGCCGTAACAAGAGGGATTCTACATGGAGTCTATAAGTCCCATGTTACTTGCAGTGCATTATTGGTAGTATATAATGATGCACAGGGAAATAAAAAAAAAGATATTATAGAAAATCATAACTTTGTTTAAAAAAAAACATTAACTAAAATTGCTTTTTAAAGATTGGCAATGTTTTCATTTCAATGTTTTCAATTTCAGCCTACTTTAGTATTACCAGTGCTGCTTTTAGAGAGCATATTTAATTTTCTTATAATCCGGTGTTCTGACTTTAGTTAGGAGTTTATCTGCATGACAATCAAATATTCCTTGGTCTTCTATGAGTTGCAGAGCTGCATTCATTTGAGAAACACAAACATAAAAAGACCTGTAGGCAATGAGGGTGCCCCTGTCATATACATTCTACAAAGTTGCTGATTTTTAGTTAGAAACAAACATGTCCTTCAGCAGTGGTGAATGAATCATTACACTTTGGACCTGTGTAAGAAACACTATGATAAAATCCTGCTATTATTTCAAAATAAGGACATATAACTTGTAATTGAAATATAATTAGAAATAAGTTGGAACCTTTACTATTATAGCATGTACTGTAAGTCATGGAACTTGTACTGTCACTGGAGATTGGCTCCTTTCTGCTTTTTTAAAATTTAAAGTTAATCTAGAAAACTCCCAACATTTTAATTACCTTAAATCTATCTTTCCATTTTTATGTTAAAAGTACTTTACCCTGAGTCAGTTTTTAGTCACTTGAGTATTATTTATGTTTTATATATTACAACACTGCATATAAATGTTAAAATTGTAAATTGGTTACAATTTATAAAGAAAGGCTTTTTTGGGGGGTGAAGGAGATCAAAACATATGAAGAAAGGTTTCAGGAACTGAGTATGGCTATCTAGAAAAAAGAAGAACTAAGAGGAGTGACATGATAGCAGCATTCCAGTAATTAAGGAACTACCACAAACTTATTTGCCAACTTATTTTCGAAAGCACCAGAAGGCAAGAAAGAAACAAGGATGGAAACTAATCAAGGAGAGAAGCACTCTGGAATTAAGGAAAAACTTCCTAACAGTAAGAGCAATTGACTAGAACAGGGGTCTGTGAGAAAATTTTGGGTGGGCCACAGAGAAATGTCCACCCCAAAGCAATTAATCCAGGCTGTGCGGGAACACAAGGCTGTGCCGCCCACATGGCCTGCCCACCCGCTGGCCCCTACCCTTCATCTCAGTGCAAACATGCAAAAATCAGTGCAGCCCTCGCCAGCCAGGACGAAGTGATGGTGCTGTTGCAGCAAGAGGGGGCTGGCGTCACAGGCAGGCTGAAGCGGTGATGGAAATGACTGGAAGATTCAGGAGCACCGTGCTACTTCTGCACCTTCCAGCTTACCTCTCCTGGCCTGAGCTCTTCTTCAATGGCCGTGGGCTGTAGGGACAGCCCAGGGCAGGAAAAGTACCGGCTGATGATGGTGGGAATGAACGAAGTGGGCAAGTCTGCGCTCACCATCCAGTTTGATGTCAAGAATTTGGCAGCATCAGTGGCATCAATTTTGTCATCGCTCTTGGCGCTCTGCTCTGCTCCATCCTCCCATGGTTCCAGCAATCACTGCCTGGGGAAAGCAAAGGAAAAGCAAGCAGAAACATAACTCTCACTGGGGCAAAAGAGTGGAGATCGAAGAAGGCAAAGGCAAGAGAAAATGAAAGCTGCCATCTTTGAAAAGCACCACTTTCTGTTGCCTGTGCCTTCTGATCTCCAGTCTTTTGCTCCAGAGAAAGCTATGTTTCTGCTCGCTTTCTTTTCCTGTGACTTCTTCAGGCAGAGATGGATTGGGCCATGGGGGTGCAGCAGAGATATCAGGGTTGCTCTCCCCCTCAGAAAGACAGGCCTGGAGGAAAGCAAAGAATTGCAGGCAAGCATTGGAGAAATGTTTCCAACACACATTTCCAGTGCACTATCCTCTGTCCTGAAGTAGTATTGAGTGGGGGGAAGGGAGCAGGGGGAAGGGCAGGAGGGAAGGAGAAGCCTGGCTGGCTTTCCTTTGGCATGGGGTGGGGGGGAGACCGAATGCCCAGACCAAAAGACCACTGAGGAAGATGGGCTCCTAATAACCAGCCTGTTTGTGCAGGCGAGAGCTTTTCTGGGTTCAACATCCCCCCTTTGGCCTCCACATAGGGGGGGATCCTTCTCTGCTTGGAAGTGGTGGGAGAAACCTGAAGCTTAGCCTTGGGGGAAAGTCTTCTTGTGTGGAGGCCGAAGGGTTGAGGGTGTTGCCTGTTTATTAGGAGCCGTCTTCCTTGGCACTTCCAGCCCAGCTCTCTATTCCTCCCACTACTCCAGGCAGAAACACCTGGAAGAGAAGAGAGAGGTTTCCTCTGACTTGAGGGAGATATGAGATGACAGGAGACCAGATTTGGGGGGGTGCTTTCCTTCCGTTTGACGGGGAGCCGGTTCCTCCCTATCCAAATCTTCCCAGCCTCCAGGCCCCTCTTTCTTCCCAAAGGATAAGAAAGGCCCCTCCTTTCCCTTTGCTCTGCCCCACAATTATGATTAAGCATTTATGATTTTGTTATAATTAAATAAGCATTTATATATATATACACACACACACATATATAATTATTTTTTTAATATTGAATTTATATTTAATATGAAAATAAAAAAATTATATTAAATATATTATCTTTTTTAAAAAAATGTATTAGTGGTCCTCAGGATTTAAAAGTATGAGTTTGGTGGTCCCCGAGGTCCAAAAGGTTGGTGACCCCTGGACTAAATGACCTTCAAGGTCACTTTAAACTCTATTCTGATTAATTGATTTCTAAATACATAAAAAGAAGTCAGTTGGATGAAAAGCATGTGAGTAGATTAAATGTAGAGATAAACTTTTTGTATCTAATCACTGCATTGTGTAAATTATCATCATTCTCATTGTCAATTACCTTAGGAGAATAAAATGCGGAAATGTTAGGCCAATTACAGCTTCCACAATAATTGTTGCTATAATGTACTCATGCATTGAATTACAGATGAAAAAGATACAAGCCAAATTTTTAAAATTTATCTGATTCCTCTATTGTGAGCAGATTTGCAAGTCATAGTGCAAATTATGTTACTTTAGAAGCAGTTTCATTATTCCACTCTAGGACATTTCTAAACAAAACTTTTTTTCTAAAGCATTCATGGGAATTTTGGCATCTTGTTCCAAAATCTGATCGGATTGTATACAAAAGCATCCCAATATTTTTTTCTGTATTCCAGGAATTTCCCGAGAGGCTTAATTCTATTATAGCAATTTAATTTGGACAATGATAAGAAAGCTTCCACCGCCCCCGCCCCACCCCCCAAATGCAGAATAAGATAGATAACCCTGTTTGGACGTTAGTATTGGTGCCTTACTAGTTTTTTGGATGACATGTGCTAATGTTTCATTATCTTTTCTTTGAAAATGAAAGTATGTATGCTATGCATTTCAGACCCTTTATCAGTTTGGATCTGCCAGGTTTGCTTTATTTTTTCACTTGTGGTGTTTTGTCACAACTGACAGGAATCACCTGATAGCAATATTTGAAGTGAGATCTTATGCTTCTGTGGTTAAGTTAAAGCTAATCTCCATTTCCCTGCTCTATTTTTCTCTGTATATTTCTCTTGATGTAAGACCACACTTGAATGATGAGTGGAATGAAGAAATCAATTTTTCAGGTAATAGGGACTGAAAAACCACAATATTCATGCCATGTTAAGGCTTCATTCAGTTAATGATAGCATAATCTTCCTCATATTATTTGAATTTCCTTCCTTTTAAAAGGAAAAGTTGCTATTTTGATAAATAACCAAATCAGTCTGACCTAGGCTGTGGTCTGTTGTTTTTGGCGCTTAATCAAAAAATTTGGGCTGTGTCTATGGATTAGCCAAATATGGACATTTATTAGCCAAATGTGGACATTTGGACTGTGTTGTGATTAAATTCAGGACATTGGACAAGTTTTCCATTGAAATGCCACTTTTCCAAGAATTGTGGAGTGGCTGACAAAGAGAAAAATTGTATATAGTGTTTGGGAGATTTATGAGCTTTGGGAACTGAATATTACTAGAACTGAATTTAATCTAATACCCTCATTTTAGATTTCCCTAAGTATCCTTTCTGAGTGACATTTTGGAAAAGTGGTGATAGTGTGCGATGAAAATCTTTCCTTTGCATGAAATTGTTATGAAAACTAAAGTTATAGCTTCCAGTCTAAAGTCCAGTAAGTTTTCTTTTTTTATTTCAAAATTAACTGTTGGTTAACTGGGAGAAAGGGCAGTACCCTGTATTTTTGTCACATTAAACCCCATATTTACAGTTAATCCAGTTTTGCTCTTCCAGTGCTTCTTGCTGCAATGTAACTACCGCAATTATACACATTGTAGATTTATATAAAATATATGCCATAGGCAGTGCTCAAGCCATATGCAATCCTATTGCCAACTTTTAAAATTACCTGTTTCCAGTTTAAATACTTACTTAAATTGCAAATAGTTCTATTAATAGGAAAAAAAGTCTTTATGAATTGAGAATTAATCAATTGATAGGTTACTGCTATCAATTCAGAAACTAACTATATTTTCCTCAGAACATTAAGAATCCTTTTTTGGGCATTGCTTTCTTCAGTGTATTTCAGTTTAATAGTCGAATTCATGAATGTTTATGACAGTATAAAAATTTAAATGCATTTAAATGTATTAAGAATTGTTCAGTAATATCACTTAAATGCTGAGCAAACTCTAAATTGAACTGCCATCTCACTAACCATAAGGCTAAATAGAAATGTCTGCATCATTCATTATTCTTTTTTTAAAAAAATAAATTTTATTAAAGTTTTACAGTTTTAAAAACAAAACACATTTACATTTTTTGTAGTGTGTTGTGGCATCGGCTTCTCCATATTCATTTACACACACACACACACACACACATACATCAATTACATTTACATTTTGCATTATCTTTTCTTCCTGTTATCGAAACCAAACATGCCATTTCTCCCAGCCTGTTTAGTTCTTTTTCTTCTTTCTCCTGAAATTCCATTGTAAGTGTATTCATTTCCACACAATCCATAATTTTTTTAATTAAGATATTATTTGTGGGACTACTCTCTGATTTCCCGTTTTGAGCATACGTTATTCTAGCTGCTGTCCATATGTGTATTATTATATATTCAATTTCTTTCTTGTAGTCATCTCTAATTATCCCTAATAAGAACATTTCAAGCTTAAGTTCTATTTTCCCCCAGTTATTTCTTGCAGCCAAATCATTATTTTGTTCCAAAATTTCTTTTCTTTAGAGAAGAACCACCACATATGAAAGAAGGTGCCTGGTGTCTTCTTATATTTCAAACATATTGGGTTCAAATTTGGGTAGATTTTGGCCAATCTCACTGGTGCTAGATGCCAATAATAGAACATTTTATAGAGATTTTCTTTGTACGTGGCTGCCATTGTTAATTTATAATTTTTCATCCAAAGTTTTTCCCAATCCTCTAATTGTATGTTGTATCCAATTTTTTTTCATCCAAGCAATCATTGTTTGTTTCACTTCCTCCTCTTCTTTATCAAATTTTAGGAGGTAGTTATATATTCTGGATATAAATTTTTCCTCTAGTCCTAATAAAATTTTGTCTATTTGCTGTGGAATTTTATCTATGCCAAATCCTTCTGTATCTTTTTTGTGTTTTGTTTGGATCTGCAAATAGGCCCACCAATCTATTGTTATTCCTTCTTCATTCAATTTTTTTGTTTGTTTTTAAGTTTCCTTGATTATCTAATAGTTGATTGTACCTGATCATTTTCGTAATATCCAAAGTATTTGGGTAGATCATTGCTTCCATAGCTGAAAGTCAGCCTGGTATCTTAATATAGTGTTTTTTCCTAATTTTACACCAAATCTCTATGAATGCATCTCTAATTAAATGTTTTTAACATGTAGACATGTCTTATTTTTTTTCTCCCCAAAAATGGCATGCCATCTAATTTTCAGGTCATGTCCTTCTTGAGTTAATGTTCTCTTATTGTTTAAAAATATCCATTCTCTAATCCAAATTAGTATTGCTGCCTGGTGGTATAATTCCCAATCAGGGAGTCCGAAGCCACCTCTATTTCTATTATCTTGCAATAGTTTTAATCTTATTTGGGGGGCTTGCCCTCCCATATAAACTTAGTTGCTATCTTACTTAATTTCCCATAGAATTTTTTATTCATTTTTCATTATTCACATGAAATAAGTTGTATTATATTTAAGATTTGCATAACTTGTAACCTACTAAGCTGTATGAAGCTTAGGGAATCATGAATTACTCATTTTCCTGATCTATTGTTATTTATTTTATTCTCACTTCTCCTAATCCTTTCAATAATGATTACCTTTAACATCTTTTTAATTAACTGATATAAAAATAATGTAGACATCGGCCTTTTAGCATGCTCCAAGGGGCAATACTATTTACTTGTAACACATTAACAGAATTATATTGAGACTGGTCTCACAAAGGTTCTGATGTTTTCAGTGGCAATAAACGAAACAAAATTCCTGATTCTACTTGTCAGGGTGATAAGGAAAGGAATGATTCTACTATTATTTTCCCACTTAGGAAAATGGCAATAGTGTATAGACTTCAACTAGAGCCATGCAAGTGCATTGTTGCTGAACAGATGGTTAATCTATGTATTAATAGCAACTGTGCTGGAATGAGTCACCATTAAAGACTTGCATTTATGCAGACTGCTAACTGAAGCACTCCCCAAACACTGAAACATGCCATTTCTTGATTTGATAAGATAAAATCAGAATTTATTTCTTGATCCAATGGAAATGTTTCTCCTTTAAGATTTCAATGGCTGCCTCTCTGTTTGCCACACCTTTTAGATGAGGACATACTTTTTCATTGTACTTTTGGAGTCTGATTACTCTATAGATTTATTTTGTCTTGAACTGTTTGAGTTATCATATTGCTA
>JANHFN010005426.1:505956-527257 GCA_032468175.1 Toxicocalamus goodenoughensis
ACTATAATGACGTGGGAAAATACCCGAACAAAGCTGAATACCATACATGTAAGTACCCGCGAAAACTTAAGAAAACACACACACACACACACACACACACATATATGTGTCTGTGTGTCTGTGTGTGTGTGTGTGTGCGCGCTATTCAGCTTTGTTCGGGTATTATATGTATATAAATGAAATACATTGCCTAAATGTTTTTTCAATATGGCCAAGGAACTAGATTTAGTAGATGCATGGAGGAAATTGAATCCAGAAGTGACCCAGTTTACCTTCTACTCCAATCCGCACAAATCCTGGTCAAGGTTAGATATGGAATGGATGAATAATGATTTACTTAAGGGTATAAAAATATAGAAATATTAATCAACACTTGGGCAGATCATAACCCATTGCAAATAACTTGGAAAACCCAAACTTATAAAAAGCTAGATGGGCACTTAACTCACAACCATTGAAAGAAAAAGGATACACTCAAAAAATTAAGGAAGAATTAGAGATATTTTTAAAATTCAATAAAAAACAAGATACCTCGTTGCAAATTCTTTGGGATACAATGAAGACGTACCTAAGGAGTATATCGATAGCCTATACAGCCAACAGAAATAAAGAAAAGTGGAAGAAACAAAACTTGTTAATAAAAAGACTAAAAGATTTGGAAGATAGACTAATGAAAGCTCCAAGGGACTAAAAAATTAAAAATGACTTGATATTACTTAAACATGAATTGAATATACTGTATTAGACCAGGAAGATTTAATTAAGACAATGCTATACACAAAACAAAATTACTTTGAATATGCAAACAAACCCAGAAGATGGTTAGTGTATAAACTGAAAAAAGAAAACCAAAAAAGAATTATATACCAATTGCAAGATAATAATGGGATATTAGAGACGGAATTGGAGGAAAAGAAAACAATCGTAAGAGACTATTTCGAGAATTTATATAACCAAGAAGGAACAGACGCAAATAAATTACAGGAATATTTGAAAGAAAGTACATTACTGCCATTAATGGAAGATAAAAGAGAGATATTAAATAAGGAGATAACTTTAGATGAGTTAAAAGAAGCAATTAAAAGGCAAAAAAGCAATAAAACTCCAGTCCCAGATGGGTTGCCAAGCGAATTATACAAAGAGATCAGAGAATCACTAGAACAGTTGTTCCCAGAGATTTGCAATGAGGTATTATTAGAGTCCCGGAATCGTGGAAGGAGGCCCATATTATATTGATCCCTAAAGAGGGTGCAGATGCCACCCAGATAAAAAAATACAGACCAATATCTCTTTTAAACACAGATTACAAAATTTTTATGAGTGTGATGGCGGAAAGATTGAAGCTAATTCTCAATGAAAGAATTCACCCTGACCAGAATGGATTTCTTCCCATAAGACAGATTAGAAATAATACAAGAATGATAATTGATTTATTAGAATACGATGAAACACATCCAGGAAGCCAAGTTACTCTTGTCTTCCTGGACGCACAAAAGGCATTTGACAACCTAAACTGGGAATTTATGAAACGCCAGATAAACTTGATGAAATTTAGGGATAACTTCACAAATATGTTAGATTCAATTTATTTAACTCAGAAAGCAAGGGTTACGATAAATGGAGAATTTACCAATCCTTTTGAAATAAAAAGGGGTGTCAGGCAGGGATGCCCATTATTGCCTCTGCTTTTTATTACCATATTAGAAAAATTACTGGACAGAATTAGAATGAATGAGGAAATTAAAGGTACTAAGATTAAAAGACAAGAATATAAACTACAGGCATTTGCTGATGATGTGGTCGTTATTATAGAGGATCCAATAGAGTCAGGACCAACCTTATTAAAAGAAATTGATAAATTCAGTAAACTAGCTGGGTTGAAAATCAATAAGGAAAAAACCAAAATGTTAGTTAAAAATATAACAAATAATAAACAAAAAGAACTAGAAGAAATAATGGGACTACAAATTGTCAATAAGATTAAATATTTAGGTATATGGTTGAGACCCAAAACAATAACTTTGAAAGAAGACAATTATGTCAAACTAGTACAACAAATAGGAAGAGATTTGGAGATATGGAGCAAAAAGCAGATTTATTAGGCAGAATTGCCACAATTAAAATGAATGTTCTACCCAAACTGCTTTATTTATTCCAAACGATGCCTATGTTATTGGATAAATCACTTTTCAAAGAATTGGATAAAATTACTATGAAATTCATATGGGCAGGCAAGAAATCAAGAATTAACAAAATTTATTTACAAGATAATAAAAGCAAAGGTGGCTTTGGTCTCTCTGCCTGGGAGACCTATTATAAAGTAGCAATGTTAATGTGAATAAAGGATTGGATTAAATTGGATAACAAAAGAATTCTAACATTAGAAGGATATGACTTACAAATAAGGTGGCATGCCTTTTTGTGGAACCCGAGTAGTAAAAGTCACTCATACTTCCAGAGACATACTCTATGCAAATCTTTGATAAAAACCTGGTCTGATATTAGGAAAAATCATTATATTAAAGTTGCATTATGGTTGTCAACAATGGAGGCAACGTTCCACCCTAATACAATGGACATCAGTAAAAAGCTCATGTATTACCAAATTTTAGACAAAGAAGGAAAACTCAAATCGACCCAAGAGTTAGAAAACCAAAAAATAAAGATTGATCGTTGGTCCTATTTCCAAATAGCAATAAGATATATTCGGAACACAACCTCAAAGCCCCCAATATCCATCCGTGTGGCTGAGTGAGAAAACAATGGAACAATGTCCTACAAGAACTGGACAATTGCCTCAAATTATGAATCTGGGAGAAGTTTGGGAAGGAGGAGTGAAGCATTCAAACACTTTATTTATTTCCTTCCAAGCTCCCTAAAGTCTCCCACCTGCTGCTGGAGTTGCTCCTTGTTACTATAAAACAAATTTTATTAAGTTTTACAATTAAAAAGACACATCAACACACACACAAATTGAAAGAAAAGAAAAAGAAAAGAAAGAAAGAAAAAGAGAATAGAAAAGCTTTAAAAAGCGAGAAATGTTCTCAATATTTCAGTTTGCAGGGTCATTTACAGACAGGTCCTTTTTTCAATCTGGGGTTATACTTTTGACTTTTCGCTCTACTCCCCACCAGTTATTGAAACACCTCTGTAATGCAATGCAATAAAATGCTTAAGGGCAGAATGACTGTATTGTATTGCAAGAAACTTCATGTATTTCTTCTTTCTCTAATTTCCCCACCATCTCAAACATCAAGCACAAAACATTACACAATAAAAATTATCAGTTCTATTGAAAATATCATTGTAGCATACTGGAATCTAGAATTGCACTTTCCCACTCATGACTAGTCCATAATCTGGGGGTCATCTTGGATTCACTGCTTCCATTCTAACACCAGGTAAAAAGTATGACCAAGAGACTTTGGCCAATTATATTTTCTACTCCAGTTGATTTTCTTTTTAGAACTGAAGGCTCATTCATGCCTAGATTTTCATGATTGAACTATTGCCATGTGCTACATTACGTGGGACTACTGTTGAAGAACACTTGGAAACCTCAGCTGATCTAGAATGCAATGATGCAAGCAGTGCTTGTCATACTGTACATTGGTAGACTCATGTGTAACATCTGTTATGCTGGCTGCGGACTTCCAATTGCAATTTAGGGTGCAGGTTATCAATATTGATTTCCAACTTGAGCTAAGTTCAAGTTTAAGTTCAACTTACTTTAATTTACATTGAATTTGGGCACTGAACTAAGTTTTTTCCCTGTATATATTTATTTTAAAATAAAAAGGCATTTAGTAAGAAATTAATTTGTATTTCTCATGTTAAAGGGGCCATGATGATTCAGTGATTAAAGATGCTGGCCATGTCAACTGGAAAGCTGACAGCCCAGGTTTGAGACCCAAGTGCCATGTGATAGGGTGAGCTCCTGTTACTTACCTAACCCTCAGCTTCGGCCTACCTAGCAGTTCTAAAGCATGTAAATGCAAGTAGATAAGTAGGTACCACTTTGGTGGGAAGTTAACAGTGTTCCGTGAGCCTTGACATATAGTCATGCTGGCCACATGACCACAGAAATGTCTTTGGACAAAGCTGTCTCCCTTGGCTAAGGAATGGAGATGAGTATCCCTACTAGAATTGTATGGATAAGGGAAATCTATACCTTTACCTAAATTCAATTTAGTGAAATTAAGAATAACCTGATTGTAGAAGCATCATCACCTAGAGATGAAGACACTCACCTCCAACTCAGAAGGTTGAGAATTTTATCCTAGGCTGCAACAAATGTTTCTGTATCAAGGCATGAAGAGAAGAAATCTACTGGGAACTCCACATAGTCATCAGGAAGGGCATCTGGCCAGTAAACTTTCAATTCCATTCAGTTGCTATGACTCCACCTGAAGCAAGGGATTACAGCAAGGGTCTTCAAACTTGGTAAGTTTAAGATTTGTGGACTTCAACTCTCAGAATTCCTGAGCTAACATGACTAGAGAAGGAATTCTGGGATCTGAAATTCACAAGTCTTAAAGCTGTCAAGTTTGAAGACTTGGATTACCCTGGATTACAGGGTTGTAAAAAGGAAAAAAAGTATGGGCTGGTAATTCAGGCTTGGTTCTTATGATATCTAGAGCACAAAGTACCAGTTTTAATTTACATATAATGTCAGAATTAAATGAAACTACACTTCCATGCCTAACTCTGAAATATAATTATCATGATTTGAATAATATTATGTCCAAATAATACTTTAGTACCTGTCAGGAAGGATCTGTGTGCATGTAGAAACAAATAGTGCTGCATAAGTCAGATCAAAAGTTTAGTCTGATTAATTAGATTTTGACATTAATATTTTTGAACTGGAAAAGGAAAGGAAAAAAAGTGGTGTGGTATTCCCTTTTCCTTTTCAACACACACACACCATAAAATGCAACTTAAGTGTGACTGGCAGCAGATAATAATGAATACAAGAGTAAATTAGTCCTGTGTAATTTGATCAATGATAAACTATGAGATTATGGTGATACCAACAACATGTCTATTGTATGAGAATTATAACTAAGGATCTTCCCAACATTTTAGTATTCTAATTATTTTGATTCAGTTAACTAATACATGCACACAGTATATAGCAATAAAGATTTTTATCACTCTGAATACATTTATATTACTTATTCTAATTTTTGCTGTTTATGTGAAATATATGTATTTAACTGTTTTAAAGAGCAATAGTTATCATGATTATTTAATGATAGTCCATCTGTGGTAACATCATTATGATCAGTTAATTAGATAGAAGATTAATAGCTTATTTTCACTGAAACAAGTGTGGGAAAATCACCCCATTTATCTTCTGGGATAATTCTTTTCTTATTTTGCTTGAGGGCTGTGTAGGATGATCGTTATGGGCAGCTATCAAGAAACTTCCCTTCTCATACATAAATTAATATTGAGAGCAACATGCATCTGGATGAATTGTTTCTGAATTGTGAGGTGCAAGGAAAATACTGTATATACATGGAATTGATCAAGCAATTTTGGTGAGAGAACTGAGAAACCAGCCAACATTCATATATATATTATGCCTTTGCCATGTCTGTCAGTGCATTCCTATAGTCCTAAAGGACCTTTGGGGTCAGTGTAGCTTTAAAGGATCCTTGATAGATGATTGACCAAATTGATCTATGCTGAATTCAGTTTTTGATTGACTGTGGATGGTAAAAAAGAAAAATATTGCACAGATGCTTTTTCTAATCTCACAGCTTTAGATGTAGATCAAGTTAAACAAATCAACAAACCTTAAGCCTAGATTGGACACAAGAACTGTGTAATTCAGAAAGAGCTAAAAGCCAATACAAGTCCTAGAAGTAATGGCAGAAAGAGCAGACTCCAGAATCCCATAATAGCTTAGACTAGATAGTAGAAACAAATGCATTACAAATATTGAACTTTCAATTAAGAGACTAATTGCAGTCCACTTATCCATCTGGAGTTTAGTAAAAACAGTATAAGTATTAAGGTAAATTTATATACTCCATGATCATTGGAGCCAATGCAAGAAAAGAAAGTCATACCTGTTTTATGTTTTCTCAGTTTTACATTCCGACTAGACATGCTTTCTTAAAAGAATTTTATATCACGTTTAAAAAATGGAATTCTGGTGAGAGCATACCAGTAAGAAAATGGAAAAAAGAAATGAAGGAAGCAGGCTTAGACATTTATTTAGAGATAGTACAACTGTATAGAATGTGATTATGATTTCACATACCAGTTAAATACAATGAATTAAGCACTATTGTGGTCAGTGTTATATTGCAGAATGTATTCCACTGAAATTAATGGGAGCTTAAATTATTTTTGTGCTACTTTGTTCACACTAAAATTAATTACTAATTTTAAGTTAAAAATATAAATGATTCAATAATTATATTGCCATTTTAATGTTGTATTTTAGATTTTAATTAAGTTACCTGAATTTAGAGCTAGAATGTAAGAATCAAATGCTTTTGCTCTTAACTGCAACTATCCCATGGGAGACATTGAGGTAGAAATAAACCGCAGAAACAAGGACCCCAAACAACATACCTTTTTTATTACAGAATGCAGAGTAAATGTGCTAATAAGACTTTAGGGGGTTATTTAGAGAATTGTTAAGTAGCTTTGGTGTTTAGAAAGGTCACATTTTTCATTATTTGGTACATGTGGTACTGAAAACTGTAGAAAATTGTTCATTAAGGAGAAGAAATCTGTAGTCTGTATCACTCTAAAGGAAGTGTCTGTTGCATATTCAGCACTTGTTCTGCTCACAGGGAACATTCTGATAAAAATGGATAACTATGAAGGAACAGGGTTAGGGAGGAACTAGATCATATATATTTTTTAAAATATATATATTTACAACTAAACTGTATGTTCTTAGGAAACAGAACAGATAAAATAGGACAGAGGTATGAAAGATTCAACTAAATATTGCTTGAATGGACTTGCCTATGCATGAAACTGGTTCAAAAGGCTCAATTACATGTTCCCTGTAGCATGCCATTATGCATTGCATATCAAGTAGCGACTGCAGACTTAACCTACTTACATAATCATATTCAAGTGTCATTGTCAGAAAGCAGCCCATATATACCAAGCCTTTAAGACCTCGTTTCCCTAAGCAATTTGGTCTGCAAGGCAAAGTTAAGGATGCTGTGAAAGAATTGAGACAAAGATTCAGGATACAAAATCCCATAATATAAGTTCCACCAACAATGGAAAACTAAAAAGATCACTACAGAGGAAAATGTAATTTAAAAAAAACACATTAGAATGTGCAAAAATGGATAGATTAACATTTAAAAATCAAGGAAAAGAAAGAAACTGAAAATTTTTTAACATGGGACTGATTTTAACATAGGGATAGCCAATAAAAATGGAAGTTAGAAATAGAGAAATATAAAAGAAGGATTAATTTTATAATGAAGGTTTATTAAAATGGATAAGCAAATGCTATTATTATTATGAGATCAATACTAACGTGATGAATACTATTGTAAATATGATGATTATTATCTGTCAAATTATTTGTACGCAGGCAACACACAACACTGTTTATTTAGAAATGGAATTTTATATATGTGATAAAACTTTTTAAATCTGAAAAAAATATGAGTTCACCATAATACGAGTTCCTGCCTATGCCATGATATTTATTTGCAGTATGGCTGCAATTGGTATTGTAATTTCACTAGCTAGACAATGATGTCATAAGTGAGTTATCAAGTGATTATATAGTCATGAAATGAATCAATGTAGTTGTTAAGTGAATCATGTGGTTATTAAGCAAACCAGGCTTCTCCAAATGACTTTGCTTGTCAGAAGCCAGCTGAGATTATGTGATGCTGCAACTTTATGTGATGTTGTAACTTTGAGCATGGGTCATAAGTCACTTTCTCTGCGTTTGTCATAACTTCATCATAAATCAAGGCATATCTGTAACCCATTTGCACTTTATACTCATTCCTGCTCCAGAAAACCTATTCAGTTTAGTGATTAAGGCTAGAAATCAGGAGACAAAATCATGAAAGCTGGCTGGATGACTTTGGTCCAGTCACTTTCTCTTAACCCACAACATCAATCTCAAGTGACAACTCTGTCAGTCAATTCCTGTCACAACCAATTGATCAATATTCAGTTAATCCAACAAAGTGCATCTTGCACCTGCAGGAAAAATACTAGGAAGAAAAAAAAATCTCATTCCTGCTCACCTTGCCAGATTGAACTAGGTGAGCAGATACTATGGGAGACAGGCAGTTCCTGCAAATAACTTGGCCCTATACCATCTAGGACAGGGATATCAAACTCAAGGCCCATGGCCTGCAGGGTGTTTAGATCTGGCCCGTGGGGCTGCCCTGGAAACACCAAAGGACTGGCCTTTGGTGTCTCTGCCAGCAAAAATGGAGCTAGGGAGGGCCGCAGCTGCCCCTCCTGAGCTCTGTTTTCACTGGCAGAAGGTTGCAGGAGGCCATCATAGCCAAAAATGGAGGTTGCAGAGTGCTCAAAACACCACAGACACCCCCAACATGAGTGATATCGAGCTGGCTATGCCCATCCTAGCCACATCCACCCCAGCCCCCCAAGGTCAAACACAATTCTGATGCAGCCCTCAATGAAATCGAGTTTGAGACCCCTGATGTAGGGCTTTGTAGGCAGTGACCGGAATCTTGAATTGTGCTCAGAAGCAAAATGGCAACCAGTGCGCTGATAAAGTAAAAAAAAAGTTATATGGGCATATTGAGGCATGCTATCACTGCCTATGCTGCTGGATCCTAATTTGAGTATTACCATTCTTGACCTCTTGAACCCAAGGATAAAGTTGCTTTTTCTGAGATGCTAGAAGGTAAGGGATACATTTCCACACAGAATTACAATAAAAAACAAAATCAATTTTGATGAGATTGATGCTTTTTTGTTACTATGGTAATACAATTCTGATTATTTTTTCTTTACAAAAATACAGTTCATTGGAGGAATATAGCAAAATGATATTAAAAGCAAATGCCAAAAGACCCTATGCCCAAAGTTGTTAGCTCCCTATCCTAGTGATTTTTTTTCTATCTTAAACTGAAGATGCAGCACTTGTGCATTTGAAGCAGGGTAAGCACAACTAGTGACCAATTACATTTGCTTTCTGAAGCCAAACACAGAAGGAATGTTAGCTAATGCAGCTAAATGTTGTTTTAGGCATTTTATGCAGAAAATATAGCCATGTTTAAAACTCCATGTCCCTGTTTTTGAATTATCAGTGCTTCTTCCAAGTGTCACTGAGACATCAAGACTGGCATTTTATAATATGGTTACATTTGTTCTTTGAGTTTTTAACATCCTTTATTTTATTACTTAAATCAGCACAATAAAATACAGCTATAATCATGGTTAATGTGAATTAAATGTGACTGATTATTGCCTGTGTTCCAAGAAAGAATATTAATGATAAACCATTGTGGGCACTGAGTAAGAAATGAAGACTTTTTGAACAGTTCTAGTGTATACTGCTTACGAGTGAAGCTTCCCTGATAACAATAGTTTACTTATAAGTTTTGTTTGGGGCTAAAGCATCCTATGTCCTTGAAGATATGATTTTTTTCCTTTTAAGATTTTTTCCTTACAATCCTTAATCTTACATGGCTTCTTTATATGTATTGTGAGGGTAACTGAATAGCTTACCATTTTAACTTACTGATCTGGGAAACAAGATACTTATCAAAGTGTATGGCAGTGCTATCAAAGTGTTGGCAGTTATCTTTTACAAAAACTTTGAATGGTGACTTGTTCATTATAAAGTTTTAATCTTATTACGTTATACTTCCTAATGCTGATCTGATATTTTTATGAATTGAATCAATTAGCTTATCTTCTAAATTACAGACGGATCATCATATATGGGTAGTCCTTGATGTATGACCACAATAGGGCCCCAGAATTGTGGTCATTAAGTGAGACACTCATGGGATGCTTGCTGTAATCCTGGTCCTTCCTGAACAGAGAAGAAGGGAAATCCTCCTGCAAATGGCAGCAGTTTGCAATCTTCCTATCAGCATCTGCAATGAATTTCTGAGGAAGCCAGATGATAAAATTGCAAAAGAATGTTTGATAACCACCCATAACTATGAACAGGTTGCCAGGAATCTGAAATACAAGCTTGCAACCTCAGGAGTTGTGCGACAGTAATAATTTCAAGAATGGGCCATAAGTACTCTCATAACTTTAAATGGTTGTGAAGTGACTGTTTGTAAGTCAAGGACTACCTGTAGACAACCAGCATTCCAGAATGTTCCTAGAAACATTCTAAGTTCTAGAAAACCTAGAAATTTTAGAATGAATGTGATGGATTTTTTAATTTAAAAAAGAGGGGGAAGGATTAATTGACAATATTAACTTAAGGTGCACAATGTACTTCTTAGCACATTCCCTGATATCTGACAAACTTTTTCATTTTATGAAAATTTAAAGGGTAAAGCACATGTGCATAGCTACATACTTTATCTCATTCCTCCTCTGAAGCAATTTAAAATTCTTATAGTATTTGTAAGCAATCTTAGCAGAAAAATGAATATTAAACATAGCTAACTGTGATTACACCAAAATGATCCCACATGTGATTACATAATGATACCTGGCTCATGATTATATATCTATGTCAGTATGCCTAGTGCAAAGATGCAATTTGCTGCATGTGTGTAAATTTTCCATCCTTGGATGCTAGTACAGGTACATGAGTGAGTGAGAGAAAATCAATGAGAGGCTGCAGTTTGTTCAAAGGAAATGTTTGCCAGTGCTATTATTGCTCACAAGTGATTTAGGAAGCCAATTTTATCCTCGGAGAGTTTAAACAAAAGAATGACTATCCAATCTCACAGATTCGTCATTTTGAAAACTGTTCCTGCCATTAAAAATACTGCTATTGGTCTTCCATGGCAATAAAGTTTAATGTTGCAAAATATCCTTCTTTGAAATAAAGGGTAATTTGTTGCCTTCATTTGTCCTATATATTGTTTTTCTTTCCAGTAATTTTGTTTGCTAAACTCAGGCTAGATGCTAATGCTTATTAAATGCATATTCAAATCCTACAGTCTCAAGCAAGCTGCTGCAGTGCCTGCTCAATGCAGCTTAGCTGCCATAGGTGCCTTAGCAACTAGTTTTCCCTAGGGTTGCCCGTAATGAAGAAGTCAATGACCTGTAAATTACAACTAAAACACTCAAGCTGGTCTTGCAGACCAATGCTCTCGATTATAGTCTATAGTGCACAGAGTTCAATTTCTATTTAAAACAAAGAGCTAAGCTTTTTTAAAAAAATACTTGGCATATAATAGTAAAAAGTTGGAACTTCTGTTGCATGGCAAAAGAAAGACATCCTAAAAGCAGACAAGAAATGTTAAGTTCCTCCTCATAGTGTTGCATGGCTGAAATTCTTACAGGAAGAATGTTTAAGCATAGCAAGGGTTCTTTCTGAATACACTGTGTTTGATAGTTCTGGATGTCAGTTGCAAGTGTAGACAATGAAGGATAAACAGTCACAACTCAATCAAGAATTGCAACCTGCAAATAATATCATGATGAACACCATATACCAGTGAACTTCATAGAATCATTTCAGACAGCTACAAACTAAATTTCTGACAATGTACTGGTCCCTACATTTTTCAACTTTTCCATGTCAGACCGCAGTGATTGATCATCTTTGCTTGTTATGTTAGATTACCTTCTTGCCCCATACCTGCCACAGTTCAATAAGCCGTAAGTCATCAACATGTGAACAAACTTTCAGATGGTTCCCAGTGGTATCTGAAAAAAAATCAAAGTATCTATCTATCCAGAAAGATGGAAAGTTTGCCTTCAACTCACAAAGTAGTTAAAATTGATTTAACCCAAAAATGCTTCCTTTAAGATTACTGATGTTGATACTTTCTGAAAAGAAAGATAAGAAATAGTTATTTTTTTCTCATGTTCTTGAAACATTATATTTTGAAACAGTATTCAAAACAGTATTCAGTATTTTTAACAAAAGCTACTTTGACATACTTTGTATTATAACTCACTATTTCAGGTATGCAACAGTATAATGGAATGAAAAACTTTTTTTTGTTCTAGAATTTTGCTATAGATCTTATTGATGCTTGTGTATCTTTTCTACCAATCAAACAAAAAGGCACTTCAGTTGGAATTTTTGGTTTCCCCCTTGTTATTTGCTTTACTGAAATATGTAGAAGAAATAATTTTAGTAACTCTACTGAGTCTGTCAGGGTTTTTTCCAATTCAAAATGGGGAAGAATACACAAGACAAATTAGAAAAGATCTGGCAGAGAAACATTTGGAATAGATCAGATTTTTCCCAAGATTTCAGAGTTTTCTTTAAAATAAAACTTCCTTCTTTGCCAGCTATGCTTTCATAGCTCACAGACCAAGAATTTTGTGATATTGGTGATAGGTAATAAGTCACTAGATTTAGTGAGAAGGATGAAAGTATCCTATGAATGAACACAATAATGAAATGTGCCCTTGAAAAGTCAGAGGAAATCTTTGCAACAATGAAGATCTTCTGAAGCCCTGAAATTGGTGCACTGAGAAATTTATCATCCACTGTACCAACACCTATCAGAGTAAATGATTTCATCTCCATCAATTATTGCCCTAGCATTTACCTAGCAGCAGGAGACTATTAATATCTTATGATAACTTTCCCCTTCACTGACATTTCTCTTAATTAGCCTTTTTTAATGAATGTGTTTCACAGAAGAAGCCAGATGGATACTCCCCAAAACACATATCTGATGTATGACATGTGAACAATTCAGAATATTAATACCTCAAATAGAAGAAACTATTCAGTGGAGCACATAACAGATAAAGTGGAAAAAGAAGTAGTGTCTCAGAGCTGTGGAAATATAGGCTATATCATTTATCTTTAGTATATAAATACAGTTATTTTAAACATTTAAAAATTATTTAATTCTTTCAAGGAAAGGAAATTTTTTGCCCAATACCTGGCAAAGAAAATCCGTTCTTCCTGTTAAAACTCATTCACATTAATAATACACAATTTGTTTTTTAAAAAATTTCAAAGGAGAAGAAAAATTTCTTTTCAAGGAGAATTTTTCATTAGAGGTGCATTTCTATTGTTATAAGATTCTATGTGATTAATCTTTAATGAATATTAATATGCGGAGCTTCATTGGCTCTTCTGGATATTCCAAAATAAGATATCATGAAGAAATTCTTCTCAATGAGCTTTTTAAGTTGCTATTGTCACTATTAAAGGGAATCATATCCATTGAGAAATTGTTGGAAAAAATTCTCCTTCCCTAAAGAATTATCTGCCAAGAAACTGGTAAATAATTTGGAAAGGTTCTATTTACCCAAGTCCTGGGTGAAAGAGAGTGCTTCCTTATCCACTGTCATTTATAGCTGCCTTCTGATCTTTAAAAGGCTCAGTTATCTCAATATCTATGGAGTTTCTCAGCCTTCCAAGTCATGGTTGTCCCATCATGGTTAGTTAGAATTGAAGAATCTTCTTGGATGAGAAGTGAAACATTTTCAAAGGAAAAAAAAACAAGAATATCCAGTTGTATTTTACAAAAGCTCCATAAATAATACCCCTCTATGTTGCTCCACAATAACAACAGTGTTGAAGTGCTATGGATCTTTCCCAAAGATGTTGCCAAAACTGGATTGCTGCAGTATATGAAGATTAAAATAACAGTGAATGCTGTTCTCTATAACATTATTGTTTTCTCTGCCCTGCTCTTTGATTTGATATTAGAGTTTTTATCTTAGTAATATAGACAGGAAGCAGTTAATAGAAATTATTCCAATCCCTAACTACTATAATTATTAGAAGGAAAATTTAGGTTACAACAAGAAAATTCTAGGAAGTTACAATCCTTCTCCTCCCCCACAGACTCTCTAGCATAATTGTCTTTCATTGGTAGCTTTTAATGTATTAGTTCTCTGGTTTAATCTTTCTAGACTTTTTAAAATCACAGACAAGTAAACAATCCCAGAAATAAAAATTATAAATTAACAAATTATTTAAAAACAAACATTTGAGGAAAGTACCAAAATAAACCTAGATCTGGGCCACAAATATATAGATCCTTATAAAAAGGTACCAAAGAAAGAAAATATTCTCTAATTTTTCATTCTCAAGCAGTTTTGCACAGATTTTTCCAAAAACTTGTTGTTCAGGGTCCTCTCATATCTAGACTAACCCTGTTTTGAAAAAAATAACAAACTCCCAAGTTCCATAATTAGACTAATTGAAACTAAAATCCTTCATGCCCTCTTATTTATTTTATTCTTGAACAAATTTATTTACTGGTACTCATTTTTTAAAATGAGGATCTTGTATTAATTGGAAGAGGATCTGTAACCCATACTTATTCAAAAGCTGTCTTTTGTCTTGAGAAACCTATTAATACATAGGAAGGAAAGATTACAAGTGCCTATTTATGTACAGCTTTAAATATGTTTTAAATATATCATAAATATATTTTAAATATATCATAAATATGCAGGATTGGGATAAAACCAAGGGAGGTTTGGGCAGATGAGGTTAAAGGTAAATATTATTTTCAAGCCAAACCATAAAGTTCTTTGTTAATTTGTTTCCTTCAGTTTGAGCAATACTGTGATCTCATTCAATGAGTTTCTATGTACAAAGAGTTATATGAATTCCAAGAGATTGGGATGTCAAAAAAATAATAATCAAAATGGACAGCTTGCCAGTGAAATGCAAACTAAACTGAAGGTAAAAGCATGTCTGTAGAATTATTTTTATTTCAACTTACCTTTTCTTCATGAGAAAGAATATCAGCACATTAGTTACCCTCAGTTGAAGAATGTTGAAATGAAAGCACCAAACCCCCAAATAATTCTACAGTTGTTCCTTAACTATGGTTTATAATTTGCCGTCTCAACATAAAATTATACTGTGTACCCCTAATATTGGCAAATATGTAGTAAGTAGTAAGTAAGCCTTTGATCCAGTGGTACATGACAAACTACTCCTAAAACTAAAATCCTACAGTATCTCTGGACACCTGCATAACTGGATAGATGCATTCCTGTCAAATAGGCAATAAATGGTCAAAATAGGGAACGCCCTATCAAATCCTGTACCTGTCAACAGCGGTGTCCCCCAAGGCAGCGTTCCAGGACCAACTGTCTTTATACTCTACATAAATGACCTCTGTGATCATATTAAGATAAACTTTTTTTGCGGATGATGTAAAGCTATTCAACATCACTGACAATACTACTATTCTTCAAAATGACCTCAACTATGTGTCAGAATGGTCAAACAAATAGCAACAAACAAATGCTCTGTCTTACATATCGGCAAAAAAAATAATCAGAAAATAAAATACACCCTGAATAGTCAAGACCTTGTTGATGACCCCAGCTATGTCAAAGATCTTGGAGTACTCATCTCTAATGATCTAAGTGCTAGAGCCCACTGTAATTCCATAGCCAAAAAGGCATTAAGAGTTATTAACCTAATCCTGTGTAGCTTTTTCTCTGGTAATATCACACTACTAACTACAGCATAGGAAACATTTGCTCGACCAATACTTGAATACAGCTCATCAATCTGGAATCCGCATTACATATTGGATATTAATACAGTCGACAAAGTCCATAAATATTTCACAAGAAGGGTTCTCCACTCCTCTACTCGTAGCAGAATACTTATGCCACCAGACTTGAAATTTTAGACCTAGACAACCTAGAACTACGCTGTCTTCAGTCCAATCTAAGTATAGTACATGAAATTATCTACTGCAATGTCCTACCTGTCAATGAATACTTCAGTTTCAACCACAACAATACAAGAGCACACAATAGATACAAACTCAAGGTACATTGCACCAAACTTGATTGCAGGAAATACGACTTCAGCAACAGAGTGGTCAATGTCTGGAATACTCTACCTGACTTTGTGGTTTCTTCCCCAAGCCCCAAAAACTTTAACCTTAGACTGTCTACTATTGATTTCACCTCTTTCCTAAGAGATCTGTAGGAGGCGTGCATAAGCGCACCAACATGCCTACCATTCCTGTCCTATTGTTTCTTTTTTTTCTTATTTTTATCCATTTCATGTATTCCTAACCATGTTTATACTTATACCTGTTATCTAATAATCGCTTGACAAAATAAAATAAATAAAAAAGGTCCCTTCCAACTCTTTTATTCTGTGATTCTGTGAAAATGTCCATGTCAAATGATTGGTTCCTCCTTTCCTTCACTTCTCCTGACACTTTTCCAGCAAATTCCCAATAGCTTAGGTGTTCCTCTTGGGAGGAAGTGTCTAGCAAAGCTCCATGCAGGCCTGCAAATCCAACATAGCCCATATTATTATCTGATTTTGAAAACCATGATCTGAACTGAAAGGAGGTTTCCCCAGAATCCTTCAACAGATGCCTCAGATCTTTCATCTTTTGCCTCATAATCAGGAGGATAGTGGCAGAGTTTTCAAGCAGATGCTAAGAAACACGGGTTTAAAAACAGAAGAGTGAAAGATAGCCCCTTGTGAAACATTTAAGGCTACCCTGTACCCCCTGCAGCTGTGCTGCCAAAAAGCACTTCAAAAGTGAATAGCCTCAAGGCACCATATTTTCTGGCAACAGATCTAACAGTCTGAGCTGTGAAGTAGGGGTAATGTCATGTTCGAGCTGTTGACAGGGTCCCAGTAGATTCCAATCTTGTCAGTGATCAGGGGAAAGCAAATGGTGGCACAACACAGAGCTGGAACCAGTTCAGAAAAACAGATTTCAACTCGTGAGTTCAAGGCCATAAGAAGCGTGAGTCCCCAAAATGATATTGTGATTGTGGTCCTTGGCAATCCAGTTGAGACTTTTGATGTATAAGAAATAATATATAAGAAAGTACTATTACTATTATACTATTACTATATTATTTACTATTACTAGTATAGAATTTATTATTTATAATTTTATAAGAAAGAATTTGGTCATGCTAACGTCTGACCAAATTCAACTTTAATGGGTTCCAAAATTATTTAGATTCAGCCTTTTCACATGTTAAGAAAAACAATAATCCTTTCAATATATTAACTTAATTAGAACTGGTTTTAATAATTGTAAACTGCCCAGATTTGCCTCTAAATGAGATTGGCAGCACATACATCTAATAAAAATTTTTTTTTTAAAAAAAATTGAAAATATTAGCTACTTTTACTACAGCCTTCTGGTAGGGAACAAGATTTTTTTTTAAAATGACTACATGGAAGTGATTATTTTAAAAAGCACACTGGACCATTGTATCCTTCTGCCAATCCCACATACTAACTGAATGCATTGTAAATTCAACACAGTTCATCACTTCCAGTAGATCCAGCTGGAAAGTAATTTGCTACTTGAAGAATCTTTCTAGAGACCTCCAGATGCTTTAGAGATCCCAAGAAATGAGAAGATTTGGTTTTAATAGTTTATCATGAATAATGGATTCCACTGAATAAAAAATGTCTGTATACAGCACATCCATATGAAGAATGTCCTGTTGTTTCAGCCTTCTCTAATTTGGTATTGTTGCATGGTAAGTTCTATAATTATTCAACAGAAATGAATAAAGGGTTGACTAAGTTGTCTGTAAATGGAATACTACTTGATAACAGGTAGCTTGGACAGGTATAATACATTTGATAGAAGCCAAGTCTAAGAACAAACATAGAAGCAGGCATTCAGGAAGGGTATTTTTCCAAGAAACCAGGATGGGGTAGGGGGACATTCTTCCCCTACTCCCATTTCTGGTACAAGAGTGTCACCTTAGTGGCTTTGCTAGTTTATGGACATTTCACCATAACTGTTGCATATTCCAACAAATATCTTGCATATGCCTTGGACTATAATTCCCAAAATTCCTAGCAGGTGGAAATCCACTCTTTTCTTCCCACCTCCACCTAGTTTCTGTGAGAAGTCAAGTTGATAAACAGCATTCTTGACTGGTGAACGACCCATTTTCCCAAAGAGTTTGGATAACCAGTCTGGAAGGGGAAGGGTGCTTCTTCTCCACAGAGCATAGGGTTGAGGCGGCCATTGCTGGCAAGCCTTCTCTTTTTCCCAGCGATATCCACACCTTGGGAATTCAGCCACCTGACAAGCAGATAATGAATTAGTTTCCTTTAGTTCTGCTAACTCACTATTTATTTGTATAATATCGGATGTCATTTGTCCATCGCAAGCCTATTATGCAGTCACATTTCATGTATGAGATTATTCCTTTTTATTCTGCTAAGAAACTGATACCTGCAGTCATCATAGCTGTCAAGAATACACCTTGAGCATCCATGCTATGATAGGTGTCACTCGTTGCTTTAATTAGTATATTCTTTTCTCTCTCTAAAAGCTACACAGTGGTCTAGAAAACATGATGTCTGTCAGGAATTGTTTTTCTGGCCAGGTTCAGGGTTGTCTTCTCTTCCCTATTATCACCATATTGTATTGAGCTTTATTGAATAATATTTGATTCAGTTTTTAAGGTGTCTTATTTACAGAATAAGCGGACTGAATAATTCAATTAAGAATTTGACCAACTTTCTTCAGCAAATCCAAAAGGCTAAAAACAAGTCCTAGATACAATTAACAAATATCAAATAGCATAGGCTAACATTTTGTCATATAATACATGCATGATAAACACAATAAACCCATCCCAGCTTTTTTCAGCAAAGCAACAAAGGCAATGTAACATACGATTTTGTCCAGTCCTGAAATAACTTTATATAAGTTATAATGACATTGCTCCACTTCCAAACAATTGTTTTTGATAAATAGGGAGGGATTAAAGGGCACAAGATTTGGCTTGGACTCAGGTCTTAATTGATCAATTTAACTGGCCTACTTTGCCAATCACTTACTTTCAGGCACAAAACTCTGTTAGCTTTTCAGATCTCTTTTCATTTTACAGTTGACTTTGGGTTGCTCTTTGTAGATTTTTTGAAAAGGAGAAACCTGTACACAAGCAACAGTCAGAATTTTGGAACTGGGTTGTACGAGATATCATTACAAGCTTTCCCTACATTAGTTTACCATTGTAACAGATCCTGAATTGTTGAGCTAAGTTGCTAATATTAATACCCTTTCTAAAAAAATAATAATCATGCTAAGCTATAATTCCAAGAGCAAGCCAGTCCTAAATTATAATTCCAGCCCTGCTACAACTGGTTTAGTGATTTTTGAGCTCTAGGAATGAAGTTGTATTATATTTTAAACATTAGGGCCATGTACTCAAGGAATTTAATTATATTACTGTATATTACTATTTTAGTTACATTACAACTATAATATATTACTATATAATATATTATAAGCATAATAAAACTATTAGAAGATTGCTTTTTAAAGAAGCACATAGGCACACAAACTGAAAATAAGGGTATCATTTATTAATGCTAATTCATATTTATGGAATTGATTAATTTTATTTGGTTTATTAGTTTATTGCAGGGGATTTCTTTTAGTTTGAATTATAAAGAACCTTGACAAACTGTAAATTATTATTCTAAATAACCCAATACAGAAAATTGCAAGAGTTGACCTGGACACTCAGATAGGTTTCAGAAACTTCAGCACATTGACTTCAAGATAATGCATTAAAAAGAAATAAGAAATGTGGAACATTGTTGTAAGTTTACTTTAGTTATTAATTTAGTATCTGTAGGAGAAGAACCATATTGTCTATGGTGGCAAAAATCAGAAGTAATAACACCTTTTCATACCAACAGATTTCAAGAGAAATGTGTAAGTAGAAAACCATGCTGTGAATTTCACAAGTCTCAGAAGCCCATACTCCTAGGGAGAAAAAAAACTTCAGTCACTAGGAATTTTATGGTAGGAGCTATTCCAACTCAGAGAAAGTACACTTTCCATGCTTGCTGGAAGTTACTAGGAAGTTCTGCCCATTCCTTATTGAAACTGGAGCTCCAATCATGATTAACATAAAAATACATATTTGGGAGATATGTTAGAGAAAGCTAGAAACCTATAGGGTCCTAGATACTTCCACTTTTCCCCTAACATGCTCTAGGTCTATACTATATATATTTTGCTAAAATCTGAGTGCTTTCTATGATTTGAATGGGATACTAAATAATAATTGAAGAATAGTGCTCATGGTTAGGAGGAATCATAATAAGAGATAATATATCCTTACAGCTTTTGAATGCATATTCATGTAAGTTGGAATATTATTGACTGTTCTACTTGCATGTCTTGTAAAAAAAGGGTGGAGCTGGAGAACATGGTGACCAAACAAAGTCATTACCAAATTTATTATTTTAACAAATTTCACTGTATCTCAGGGCCTTTCTCCATTTGTCCCTAAGTGTCACTTAAGCAGGCCTGGCAGTATCTTTTTTTTTCTTTTTTGCCATGTTCCCATGGTTTTCTTTCACTTTTTCCCAGTGAAAGCTAAGCTAAGTAGATTTTAACTGTACCTGTATTAAAGCAAATCTTCCCTCTTAACTGAAAGCATCCAAATACAGCTATAAAATAGATAAAGTCTAATAGGTTTTATTACTCATTAGTTGGAAGGATGTTACTGCTTGACTATGGTAGGGTTTAAACGTATGACAAGGGAGATCACCTTGCTGTCCTTTGAGAGATATATCAATCTCACAAGGTATAAATAAAATCAATATGTATTAAAAAAAACAAAATAAAATATAAAAATCCCTTTTAAATTTTAACTAATCATATGGCAAAACCTTCACAGACCTGTTAAAGTCAACTGAAAAAGATCTCCTATTGAAAAATGATGAAAGACAATACAAGATTCTGGGCAGACACTAGTTGAAGTGGGTCTGATCCTAACTTAGAAGAAACTTTGATATAAAGAAGTGCCATTGTAATAAAAACTATATGGACTAATCTGTATAGCGATAATAATCAGTAGAATCAATAAGTTAAAATGAAATACACACACTGTTAAAATAGAAAGTAACCTCATGAAATATTGCTATCTAAATTTATTGGCTCTTCCTTTTTAAAAAAATAAACTTTATTGAATTTTAATACATCAAAAACATAAAAAAATATATAATTCAATAACAGCTGTTTGTGGTGCTTATTGTATAACAATCATTTATGCGATATTTACAAATATTAATTTGTGCATAATTATGTTCTTATTCTATCTATATTCTATATTTAATAATTACTTATCCTTAATCTGTCTCTGATCTATCCAGCTATACCATTGTTCCCATACCTTATAAAATATTGAAGCTTCCTTATCT
>JANHFN010005426.1:533351-543968 GCA_032468175.1 Toxicocalamus goodenoughensis
GACGCCGCCCGGGGGTGCCACCAGCTTCCTCTCATCTCCAGGACTGCGCACCACCCGCCTCCAGACAGCATCCGCCGCCTGGGCTTTGGTGGAGCAACTGCTCAGCGCGACCGACATGCCGGCTCCAGCTCGACTCGGAGGAGCCGAGCGAGCCGAGCGTCAGGTCGCCATCTTGCTCCGCCCACTTTTTTTATAACTTTATAACTTCCACTTTTTTTTTAAGAAAAGAGGCAGGCAGCAATTGGGCAAATGCTTTGCATCCAAGGCATCCAAGGAGGATGGCATATAGATATCACACAGATCATAGAATTATTGCATGATTTACATAATTCATCTAACTTTTATGATAACATGATATATATGTTGACCCTGTGGTGGATGGCCATGCAAAAACATCCTCAAGAACATTGTCCAATAACACCCAACAGTAATATTATGATATATGTCTACCTAAAACTCTGCTGAAAGACAAAATTGACAAAATTTGAACACTGTAATAAGGTAGCTTCCTTTCTTCCATCTGGGTAGAATCAAGATGATCAGAACATTCAATATTACTTAACACATTTTTCTTCTAAACGTATATAATCAGTTTTCTATTTTTGTTCTGTTTTTTTCTTGTGTACTCCAACATCTGGAGTTGACAATTCTATTCATCTATTTAATTAAAAAATCAAAACATTATTATTTTGTACAGCTGTTACACAGCATTTGCTTAGTGTTAGATACACATATAGGAGAGAAAAATGGCATTTTGTTGATTTTGACCATAAGAACAATCAACCAATGGAACAGTTTGCCCTTGGAAGTTGTGGGAGCATCATCACTTGAAACTTTCAAGAAGAGATTGGACTGCCATTTGTCGGAAATGGTGTAGGGTCCTGCTTGGGTGGGGGGTTGGACTAGATGACCTACAAGGTCCCTTCCATCTCTGATTATCTGTAATCTGTAATGTCTGGAAGTAAGATTTCAGTCTTAAACATACTTGTTTTTAAGTCTCACTAGAGTCAGTTGGAATTATTCCTGGATTAGTAGCCATAGGATTTGACTTTAAATCTTGCTACCCTAAATAATTTCAAATCTACACCTCAAGAGGGATAACCCAGTCAAAAAAGATCAGTTCAAATACCCGTGATTTTAATGTGATATTTCTTCAAATGAAATAAATATATAATTTGGTCTGCATCATTCTTTATTACAAAAACATATCAGCATTATAAAATAAAATTATATTTGCTTATTTTTATACATGGAAGCTATACTTTTTCAGTTATCATTGGGAAAAAACATTGGTTGGTGAGGGTCCAAAACATACTAAAGTAAAACAAGCAAACCATGTTTTGTTTTAGGCCAAGGCAAATCTCACTTATAGCTACTGCAAGCTGTACTGCCAGTAACAAGGATGAAATTCAGGAAATAGGAAGCATTAGCACACATTAAATAAAGTATATTCTGAATCAAAGCAAAAGACAGTACAAAATGAGCTATTTTATAGACTGCATATAAAACCACATACCTTCATAACATCAACATAAAGATTAATAACATTCAGTTTACTTTTCCCTCTACATTTTGCATGTTGGGCAACTTACTGAATAATGCATCTTCATATTATTAATACATAGTACTTAGACTCTGGCTTTTGATCAATGAAGCATCTATAAAGACTCCAGAAGTCTTGCCAAACAAGGTTCTCCCTACCCAAATAGGCATGCTAAGAGAAAATAATGGATAAATGAAATGCTTTTTACTCTCTCCAAATAAAAACTAACTTAAGAGATCCTTCTGGAATTCTCCCTAATTGATCCTAATTTTTGAAATTCTGAATTACCTAATGACAAGCTTAATTCAGCACTCTAGTACAGCTGAATATTACTAGGATTTAAATCAGTGATGGGATTCAAAAAATTTTACTACCGGTTCTGTGGGCGTGGCTTGGTAGGTTTGGCAGGGGAAGTATACTGTAAATCTCCAGTCAGAGGTGGTATTTGCTGGTTCTCTGAACGACTCAAAATTTCCACTATCCGTTCTCCAGAACTGGTCAGAACCTGCTGAATACCGCCTCTGATTTAAATCCAGATTTAAGTGCTCAAATTCTGTCTAAGGGGGTGAAACTGTCAATTCTTTTATCCTATGGTTTTTTTTTTCATAACTTCAAGTTCTTTCCTTCCAAACATGGAAAATTATTTACATTCTCACTTATTCCTAAATCATAGTCACCATTATTCAGGAGAAAATTTTGAATTCTATTGTTCTGAAGTACCAGTGACGACAGTGGGACTTAACAAATTCTCCTCTTTGTTTATTTTTGTCTTTAAGGGACTGGTAAAATAAACAGAAGAAAATAATAATAATTTAAGAAACAAAATAACATGAAACCTCTTTCCAATTTAAATTGTCTTCTAGACTGAAGATTGCTTTCTGCTGAGCTGCTTTCTTTCTTTGGTAAAAGTTACTGGGATAAGCTTATTTGTTAAGAGATAAATAATTTAAGTATAATTTGATGCTTAATAATCTTTGGCTTTTTTAGTACTAGGAATGAAAAGAAAAAGTTCCGCAAATCCATGGAGAGGAAGAGGGGGGAGGGGAGGAGGGACAATAGACTCAGGCTCATGGACATAGGAGGCTAGTTGCGAAACTTTGGACAATTACTCTTTTTCAATCTTGGCTGAAAATCTAAAAATCATGAAGTCTGCCAATGCAGATACTATGTTAGCATGCCTATTTATGGTCTTCCTTCAATGAGGAAGTCTTCATCTTACAGTGGATTTATTTGGAATTATAATAATTATATACACAGAGTGATTGTATTACTATTTCTTTATTTGTGGCCAATTTTGCTTCTCCTTCATTTCCAGCTCCTGCAGTTCAACTTCTAAGCAAAAGCTAACCTGATGGCTTTGTAACTTTCTCCCAGAAGCCATATAGAGGTTTCTTAAGTATGAAACTTTTTTTCAGTTTCTGCAATCACCATTCTATCTCTCCACTATTTCTTTCAGTGGCTGGCTCCTGGGTCTCCTTTGCCTTGCTTTTGCCCCTTTTCTTTTCTGTGGAGTGATGATAAGGTATCTAGTTTTTAATTGCTGCACGATGTTGAACAGTGCAGGTAGGGCAACAACTTTTCCCTCATTCTCAGCATTTGGGAGTCAACAGAAATAAGGAATTCATAGATGTGTCTGAGTGAATTAAAAAGGCCTTAAGCAAAGATTGTACATTGCATAAACCAGCTGCTTGTTTACTACTTTATCTTTTCATCCATAGAATTGGTTCAAAGATGAGTGGTTCCCCAGTTGTGTAACTGCAGCAGGGTTTTGGTATCAAGTTTTTAGATTCAAACGTTAGATTCATTTTGCTAAATTGATATTTATCATAGAATTGGCCAATAAAGAATTCTATTCTATTCTATTCTATTCTATTCTATTCTATTCTATTCTATTCTATTCTATCATTGTATTCTGGAAAGACTTAATACTGATGGAAAATAAGACCTGCCCCTGAACAAGCCCATAAGCTCAAAGGTGACTAAAATTGTTTGTTATACTATTAGTATTCATTAAGGAATGATTACATTAATGCCTTTGGCTGAAATTCCCCAGGAAGTTACATTGCTTAAATTCCATTGACTTTGCTGAGATTTAATCAGCCTAATGCTTTACAGAATGACAGCTTTTGTGAAGACTAAAAAGTTGTAAATTGCCTGCTGGCAAACCCTTATTGTTCTGAATTTTACAGTTGCCTCAAGGTTCAGGGCACCTGCATAGGATGACAGAGATAAAACTTAAAAATAAATAAAATAAAATAAAGACATCTCTTACCTTCCCAATCTGAATCAACATGGCTTCTCCTTCTCTAGCTTGCCAGACATGGGTTGACTTAAGAGGCTATCACAGCAGAGTTATGACTATGACTGTTGAAACTAGTTCACAATCTTTTTTCCCATGCTGAAATCAGCAGGTTCTTGGCTTCCTGTTTCCTTTACTGAATATTTTTTCTCATCTTTATTTAAAACCATCTTACATTTTGATGCTCTCTGAATTTGTTTGCTTGAAGACATTTCATACTGAGCATTCTATTTTCTGTTCCCAGTATCATCTCTGTTTATGAAGCCATTCATCAGAGCTTGAGGCTTGCCCTTAGTCTACAACAGGAGTGTCAAACTCACAGCATCACTTTGATGTCACATGACATATCACAATTTTTTCCCCTTCGCTAAACTGGAGGTGGGCATGGCCACTGTGTGATGAATCTGGCCTAGGGGCCGCAAGTTTGTCACTTCTGCCCTACATGATAAATTTGAGTAGTCTTAAGTGCAGCTATTGGGATGAACACCTTCCCTATTGTATAGGAAATTAGGAATACCTGGTTACTTCAAATATCTAAACTGCAATAAAGGTCTATAGCATTGAGAAGAAAGAAAATATTCTGAAAGGATTCTGATTTTTTTTAAAAAAGAAAGGGTGGTAAAGGATAGAAGGCTTTAGGACTAAGCAAGGTGGAGAGATATAACTAACCCAATCTTTGATAAAAGGAACCACTTTGTAATAGATCATGGGTGTCAAACTCAATCGTGTCATACAATGTATTGTGACGTATCATGACATTTTTTTTTCTTTGAAGAGGTTGAGTGGACATGGTCTGTGCATGACATATCTGACCCATGGGCTTCCAGTTTGATAGGCCTGTAATAGGTAAAGATGCAAAAAATTTACTCAAGTTGTTGAAGAATGTAAACATAGCTCATTTGTCACAAGTTTTAAATATTATAATCTGTTATTTGTCTTCCTTGTGTCTTTTTTCATATGATGAATGCTTCCTTTACAACTAATCAAATATAATAAAAAGAAACATAACTACAAATTTGAGGAAGTAATATAACAATGCTCCGATTAGGCACAGGTATTAGTATTATGAGTCAGAAGAGAGATCTTTCAGAAAATCAGGCAATAATATTTTGAGATAAGGCAAATTCATCTATTACAAATTTATAGTTCAGTAGAACCCCTAAAAATGGACAATGTACATGCAATGCACCCATATAAAAGCCATATAAAATGTACATGCAATGCACCCATATAAAAGCAATAAAGCTTACCATAAATACTCAGTAGGAATATATATCCATTAGTAAATCATTTTGCAATGCTCAAGTAATTTTTTCCTTTAATGCTCAATAAGCTCTGCTAGATAATTCAGCTGATATTCTACTGCTTCAATTCCACAAGTTTAAAAATGCCCAAACGTCCCTTAAAAAATGCATATGTTCAGTCAACCAGTCTGAGAACTTCATTCAATTCAGTTTTAGAAACTGGCTCTTGTAATGAATCACTAATGTTAAGAGGTTAAGAAATCAAAATTTAATATTAAATAGAGATGATTTTTCCAATGTCCTTAATAGACTTACAGTTAAAACCAAATACATACTGTACATCTGGGTAAAAGACTTTACTCAATAAATGATGAACATCAATATTAGAGTTTATAGCAGTGAATAATATATTTAAGTCAAAATACAAGAAACCAAGTAGCATGTATGAAAGTAAAGTAAACATAAAATATATTCCAAATGAAAAGAAGTTGGCAGTGGCATATGATGAGGTTTGAAAAGCTGCTATGTAAGTTGAGTTGAAGATGATGATGAGGTGGGTTGTTTTTTTGGGAGTCTGAAAGGCTGTGAAGTTAAGGGGCTGAAGAAAGTTGAAGAGTGGAACAGTTAAAGTTTGAAATGGATAGCATGAATAACTTGAAATAGGGGTAGGATTCAAATTTTTTAACAATCGATTCTGTGGGAATGGCTTAGTTTGTGGGCATGGCTGGATGGTCAGGTGACTGGGTGGGCATGGCCAATTCGACATCATTCACATTGAGAGGTGCTTCTCGCCTGGCCTCTCATGACTGTGGGAATGCTGCAATGGTCATAAGTGTGAAAAACGGTCAAAATTTTCTTTTTTCAGTGCCATTGTAACTTTTAGTGGTCATTAAATGAACTGTTGTAAGTCAAGGATTACCTGTATAAAAATACAAAAAGCTTCTATGCTTGCAAAAAGCTGCCCTAAATACCAATCATTAGATTAAAAATACCTGCAAGGTAGAATTACAAATCAGGCAGGGTGCCAGAGCAACTTGAGAAATTAAAATAGTTAAAAGGCAATGTTAATTATCAGTAGCCAACTCTTGCTCACAAAGTGAAACCCTTTAGCAGAAAGGTCATTTAAGCTCTCCAGAAAGAGCACACCTGGGAGAAGCAATCCTTAGATCCATTTGCACCACTTAAAGATACCAGCTGGTCTCACCCACCTCACAAGATATCCTAAGGAAATCATCCAGATTTAAGGAAAGATCACATGCGCCCCAGAAAAGCAGTAAAAAAAATCAGTGCCAAGCTTACATCCTGCCTCTTGAAAGTACACCCGAAAAGGACAGTGCCAGATACCATTAAAGCAATGAAGGAAGATCCTTCTACCCAGATAGAAAAAGAAACCATGAGGCAGGAAAAAATTCAAACAAATACAAATAATTAAATCACAACAGTAGCTGTTGCTTGTTAAGCCAATTACCAGAAAAAATAGACGCGGAATTAGCCAGATTTCTCAACCCAGTTTCTTTCCTTTTTCCTTCAAAACAAAGCTGAATAGAAAAAATTATCCCATCAATAAGCACAGGATTAAATGTCACCAAGCACAGAATTAAACTTCACCAAAAATGAATTTTAAACCAAAATCAGAAAAGGTATGTAAACTTACGTTTGAATGTCAATCTTTCTAGCTAAGCAAGAAGCCTTGCTGAATATTACTCTTCTTGGTTCCTTGTCATTAAAAGCTTCTTTCCAGCAACTCTGCCTCATTATTCAATTATTTCTTCAAAGTGCTAACTCCAACAGAGGAGTATTTCCTCCCAACAGCAGTGTGAAAAGCTTAAAAGAACCCTTCTTCCCCTTTAAGAAAGTCAAGGTGTCAGGTTTCCAAATGAAATGGCTACACATGTCAATTTCAGGCTCACAAGCAAATTACCAGCAAAGGAGAGGGGAAAAAAACTCCAGAGAAGCTCCGGAGACAGGAAGTCTAGTCCTACCAAGAATGTAATAAGGGTTAACGGAGAGGCAGTTTCTATAAGCAACAACACCAGAATGTAAGGAATGCCTTCCTTACAGGATTAGGCCAATGAAGTGGGAAAAACCAAAAGATTTCTTCCAACAACTGGTTCTCGGCAACTGTTTCTGCAAATAAGTATGAACCAGTAGAATCCCACCCCCGACTTGAAAGACAAAGTGATATAATTTGTGCAGCAGGGAGATAGAGAGAGGGAAGTGGTGTGGAAAGTGAATGGAGAGTCATTTGATGTGTGGACATTTATTGTGGATCATGCTGTATATCCTGTGGTGTCCATGGATTAATTAACATGTTATTGGGACCAGATGATGGGACCTGAATCCAGGAGACTGAGGCTTGGAGTGAAACTGCAGGACAATTAAGATGGTACCAGCCACATGA
Organism: Toxicocalamus goodenoughensis; assembly: GCA_032468175.1. NCBI lineage: Eukaryota > Metazoa > Chordata > Lepidosauria > Squamata > Elapidae > Toxicocalamus > Toxicocalamus goodenoughensis. The sequence goes on from JANHFN010005426.1 coordinate 540,839, forward strand.
TGGCAATGAAAGAGGTAATGGCCTCTATGAGTGACAGTAGGACTCATCAGATTCCCCAGTGCAGGATGGTAGGCTACTGGTTGCTCTTGTCTTTGCCCTTTGGACTATAGAAGCCTTGGATTCCTGGAGATGGTGAAATGGTGGAGAAGATATCAATATAAATGCACACAATGCGGATTCCTTGAATACTGAATGCTCTGTATAGTCATCTTTTTGCTAATTTGTGGGAAGTACTGCCAGAGTATTCTGGTTTGGACAATGTGATTTTGTTTTGAAGATATTTTCTTTGTGGGTATTTATTCATTTAGAAAATTTATATTTCTACTGACTGTCGCATAGTGACTCAAGAAAGCTGACAAGGATATAAAAACAGCATATAAAAAAATAATAAAAAGAAAAATTATAAAATAATAAATCTTCACCTCCTCACCACACAACAACACACATTCATACTAGCCATTTAGCACACATTCATACTAGCCATTTAACACACATTCTTAGTAGCCATTTAACACACGTTCATACTAGCCATACCGCTCTGGGTTTCCCAGGCCCACTGACCAGATCACATCTTCAGGGCCTTCTGAAAGAGTGTTAGAGTGGGAGCCAGTCTACTCTCTGGGGGATGAAGTTCCAGAGAAAGGAAGCCACCATGGAGAAGGTTCTTCTTCTGTGTCCCACCATCTGCATTTCCTTAGGGGACAGGACTGCAATATTCTTTGCCTCTACTGGATCAGGTAGATTTGACCGACAAGAGGGTCGTCAGGTATATGTCGGCTATTGGGTGATGAATGACAATGAGATGAGTGTGACCAGATCCTCTCCTCTGAACAAGAGCTAGGGTGGAAGATTGGTGGAGTGACTTCCTACTGGGTGGGCAAAAGTAGCAGGATATGAGGGCTACTGTTGAAGAAGATATAACTGGAGGGGATGTAGTGACACAAGGATACTTAGAGCTGTTGATATAGCAAATATTGAATCTTACCATTACCTCTGAAGGATACTGTGGGGAGGGGCTTCCTTTTAGAGTGAAAGGGAAAGCTGAGGATGGGGAACAGAGATTGGGTAAAAAGAATCATGTCTCAATAGTGTCAGGTATGGGAAAATATAACCCATATACAGGGCAGGCCATTCACAGGGAACCCAACCCCAAAGTCTTGTATCACTGTTGTGTTCCAGCCTCCTGAGTTCAATCTTTTTACTTGATCAGCAGATCAACAAACATAATAATGAAATAAATATATAAAGGATAAATAAATAAATAGTCTCAATTTCCCTCTCTATGTCATTAGGTGTACCTATGATAATTTAGAGCGCTCCAGGGTTGTGCATCGTGATATTGATCAGGAGGTATTGCTGCCCTTCCAGCTAGAATTCATCATCAACTGTTGTTCAGAATATGTAGATTCTAGCTATAGAATTTTACCAGCAAGATAAAATAGGAACCAATCAACAAAAGCTGTACTACATTTATAATTCTGTGTCTACTTAAAATTCTGACTTCTTTTCCTTTTATGTAGTTACAGTTTACTAAACAAGATTGTCTCCATTCTGAAAATTCCTTGTGGACAAGGCAAATGGTAGAGTTGAATGTGTAATTGAGACTGTAACATAACTATATATGCAACATAACTATAGATTTATTTATATTTACTTTTGTAATTTATATCACATAATTCTCTTCAGGTTACACTCAAGGTAATGTACTGACTGTATAAATCTACACATGTACTTGCATACATACTGGATTTATAATATCTTCTATGAAATCAATACAAAAATCAATGATTAATTAAAAACCTGGCAAAACTGATGCTGCTCTACAGATTTTCTAAACCCTAATTGAGTAGATACAAATGCAACCCCTGGGAGAATTTCAGATCTGAAGCAATGCAGGAAAAGACTTTCTCAGAATAAACCTCTGACTACAAATGCAACTTTGGCAAAATCTGACCTGCAGAGACCAGAATGGATTTTGAATGAAACATGGCAGTGCATCAGATAGGCAGGTCTAAATTGTTTGAGGTTTTAAAGATCAATACTGATATTTTAATAGGCAGAGTGGTGTCTTAAGAATGGAAAAAAGTATTGGAAATTCATGCTTAGAATAGATGATTTTTTCCCTTCTTTATAACAAACAAGTATGTATATTATTACATATATTTTCTTTCTTTCCCTTCCCTCTTTTTTTTCTATTTCTTTTTTTCCAGATAGACCACATGAAGGCTTTAACCAACCCTTCCCTCCCCACTGATACAATTCAAAATGGTACAGAAGCTTTGCCCATTTTTTAAAATGTAGTAATATCTGGAACTGACCCAGCTCCTGCAGTAGCATTTACCTGAAATGAAAGCACTGAATTGGAAATTAAGTTTATGTGTTTCATTTCTGCTTCAAATACTTTCTCCTAGACTTAGAAATATCAATAAAAGCTTTGAAAGCAAAACTATAAGAAAGCAAAACATTTAAGATGCACCTTTGACTATTTCACACTGAAGATAATTTTTTAAGCAAGTAAAAATGTCAACAGCACTCTATTTTTAGAATAACTTGCTGCAGCTATAACATAGTTCTAAAATGACAAGAACAAGTAGTGATCAATTGCCTGGTTTTCTTTTAAAGAGAAACAAAAGAATCTCAGTTGGATTTTGTTTGTCATGTTTTTAAACCTAAAATTACTTTTATTCAACTTTTGTACCACATTATAAGCCTAAAACTATTTGCAATTCTTTGAAAAGCATCTGTCTACAAATTCTATTTTAAAAATAATGCTCTAAGATCTCTTTTGTCTTTAGGTGTTCAATAACTGGATTTGATAGTTTGTTCTTGAGTGGCTGAGAATCATATAGTGTAAAAATTAAATAGATAAATGCTTGCAGCTAGTACAAATAAAGAAAATGGAGTGGAAAAAGTCAGAAAATACAACAAGTATATTCCTTTTTAGAATTAAGATGCTAAATTAAAATTAACAATATGCGAATCAAATATTTATCTCCTTACTTAAATTTTAATTTGTTTTTTTTTTGGGGGGGGTGTATATATATTTATATATTTGTGCTATTCAGCTTTGTTCGGGCATTATCCCACGTCATTGTAGTTGTGCTTTTAAAGTTGTAGCAACGTTTCGGCA
>JANHFN010005427.1:0-10276 GCA_032468175.1 Toxicocalamus goodenoughensis
CGATTGCAATATTTGGTCTTATGGAAAGGATACCCCCTCTCAGATGCTAGTTGGGTAAAGAGTTGGGATGTTCATGCTGATCAATTGGTTAACCAATTCTGTTAGGAATCTGTACACCAGTTAGTTGGGTTAGCAATATGTAAACCAACAATGTATTTTTGTAGCTTTAAGACAAAGTCACTGTACTGATTTGTACTATGTTCCGATTGGCTGATTGTATTGTGAATTGCCATAAGAGGGAGCTAGAGATCATAGCTTGTTCTCTCTGCAATTTGTATCTCTGACTTTCTATTGACATTCTCTTGCTATCTAAGGTTCTCTGCTGTGCTTATACTGTGATATCTTTGTTTACTGTAAATAACAAATGCAACTGGTAAGAAGATTTTGTAATTGGATATTTTTTTGGACTGAAAAATGTATATGACCTGGACTGTTTATTGGACTGTGCTATTTCTTAAAGTAAACTTTAAGAGTAAACTTTAAGAGTAAACTTTAAAGGTCATATAGCCAGATACTGTAAAAAGGGTAAGAAACAGAATGCTATTAATATACAGAGCTTATAAAGATGTTAGTTTAACCATATCAAGTACAATTACAACTGTAAACCATGATATATGGGTAATTGACAATGGAGCATCACAGTGTATAACTAAAAGTAAAGAGAGGTTTGTTAACATGACAAAGCGTAAACAGCATGTATCATTAACTAATGGATGGAAATTGAGAGCATCTAGAGAAGGTACTGCATATTGTTCATGTATTAATGAACATTTACCAATGTTTTATGTCCCTAGAATGATATTTAACTTGCTATTTGTAAGAGAAATGGTAAAAGCAGGATTTGTTGTAACTTTTCAGAGAGATAAATGTTTAATTGAATAGCAAGGTAAAGTGTTGCTGCAAAATTGGATAAAGGTTTATTTATTATACATGATAATCCATTAATTAATGGTAATTCAGTTTATGAGAATAAAAAACCTCATGATGAATGTATTCATCTGCTACATAGACATATGGGACATATAAATTTCAAAATGCTAAAGAAAACTGTTGAATTATTTAATGGTATCAAATTAAAACCTTATTTAAGTATTTAAATTGCAGTGTTTGCAATCAAGAAAAAAGCAGGGTAACTCCTGCAAATAAGGTAAATGGATTCAAAACCAGTGAACCATTAGAAGTTGTTTTTGCTGATATTATTGGAGCTATGAAACCTAGTTTAGGTGGAGCCTGTTACATATTAAGTATAATTGATTATTTTTCCAGATATGGTTTTTGTTCTTTAATGAAAACGAAGACAGAAATGTACCAGCATTTTATAAACTGGCTAAAATTTGCTGAAATAAAAAAGAAAAAGAAAGTTATTAGCTTAGTAACAGACAATGGTACTGAATTTTCCAATAGAAAATTTGAAGCCATGTTACAGAAAGCTGGCATTGAACATAAGCATTCTGCTCCTTATAGACCACAACATAACTCATATATTGAATATATAATGCTTGCTCCATTAGGACAGATCTTTCTTAACTTTCTTATTCTGAACATTAAGTCACTGAGAACTCTTTTGTCTGATTGTTTCCCAGGCAGCAGCTCTTCCTCCCCTATCTCAAGTTCATCTACACATTCCATGACATCTACACAGTGTGCAAACAATGAAGATGAGAAGCCGCAGAGGTGGCAATTTCCTTGTGGGTGTTTCTCAGCAACAGAATTTCACAAAGCTCCCTTGTAAACCTCACATGAATTTCACAATCCTGACTTCTATTACTCAATCCTACTTCTATTACATTATCCGAATAAACTGAATCTGCAAATCAGATTTATACTGCATGACAATTTGAAACCATAAAACTTGAAATAATCTCTGATTTTGCAACTCTGCCCTCATATTTGGAGTAAGACCTTTTGAATGCACAGACAACCCCTGAGCTAAGAACATACATTTTAAAGATAAGCTCCAGTGTCCACAAAATGCTTGATCCAAAGTTCCTTAAGACCAAATGACAAATTTCATTCAGAGCAATTATTTTAATATATGATTTGTCATTTGTCACTGTTTTTGAGAAGGCAGCCATCCTGCCTTCCCCCAAGTAATTATGTTAACCTAAAGGAGACCCCTATGGTTTAAGTTAAAGTTATATTCATATTACTGATTTACATCCACTCTTACTCAAGTTTTATATTATAGTGCTAAAAATATTTTTCTTATTTTTCTTCTAGGTTGCTTTTGATTTCAGTGACACTGCTCTCCATTTATTCAATAAATCTCTTGTTAGCATGTGCAAAGGAAACAGGTAACTTTACTTCCAACTTATAGATAATGAATATGGTGTATAAAAGCCTAAATCTTCCACCCTAGTTTGCTTTGCTTTATTAATTCTAAAAGAAATTAAATATGCTTTGTTAAACCAAGAAAAAAATGACCATTGTTTAGTTTTGCTTTATTTTATTAAAAAGTATATAATGCTATAGTTCAAACATGATCTTAACAAGATAATGAGGTTAAACAGTATATGAAAATGTATGCTTTAAAAGTGAAGTGAAAATAAAATAAAAAACCTTGATCAAATTGTTGAAATTATTGTCATCTGGGAGCTAAAGTCCACAAGTCATAAAAGGGCCATAGTTCCCCACCCCTGTTTTATAGGAAACAGGACATTCTAATATACAACCAGGCATACAAGTCAATGAGTAGTAAATTCAGTGCAATTTCCCTTTGTGTGTACTGAGCACTATCTTATAGCATCATGATAAAGGTGAGTGCAAAATGGCTTGATTTGTAAGGAGGGAAAGGAAACATCTTGCTACAACTCAGAGTCCTTTACAGTCCTTTACAGACCTGTTTAGTGGGACAGTGGAGCCACCATGATGGCAGCATTTAACTCCATGCTGAATACAATACAAAGATACAGTTCCCAAATTTTCTACTTAATATACCTCTGAATGATATGAACTGCTGCTTATCAGCAAAAAGAGTTCAGTATAATAATTAAAAGAATCACGTGCCAGCATAAACATTCTAAAGACCTGATCACTGCCTGAGTTACCTATTTGTCATCTTCTCAATGACATCTCTTTTTTAAAAAAAGCCAAAAATATGGTGGACTTAAAATATTCTGGACAAGCTCGATACCCGTGCTTTGCTACTAAACTATGTGGTTGGGCTTAGTTTTGGGGGAGGAAAAGGGTGAGGGGGGGAATTCTGCCTCTGCCTACAAGCATCCATCTGGCTAGTGTACTGTCAGTGTGTGAGAGAGTTGAGAGCTGTTTGGAAACTGAAGCAGTATTTGCTGTGTGAGCAAGGAGACAACAAGGAGCCTGGGCATGGATAAGCTCAACTGTTCTGTACTAAAGCTGCTTGTGCTGTGAAACTAAAAGTGAGACTGAAACTCCTCTCCTCTGCTTGTGTGTTTTGCATTTGGAACATATTTCTTTTCAGGTGGGGGGGAGGGAGTGTAGAACTCCTTAGCATCAGAGTGTGTTAATAATATACGAAATACTAATACTCTGTTGGTAATTTCAAAAAATTCTTTCTTAATGAGCACCTAGAAGCCAAGAGGGACGTATGTGCCAAATTTCATGGTTGTAGGCTTTACTGTTCTGGAGATTTTGTGATGATGCATGACTGGTATTTCGCTTTTATATATATAGATAGAAGATAGATAAACCAACTTTGTGTGCTTTCCTTTTGCTATTAACAATCTTGATCTTCTTATATTTCTTCCATTTACTTTTCAAAATCTGGAGGCTTAATCATCTCAAATAAAGTCCTAGAACTTGATTTCTTCTCATTTGTTTTATTATTTCTCACAGAACTCTTCAAAATGTTAAACAAGTCTCTTTTGTGAATCCAATGTAAGAAAGTAATCCAGGTCACTTGCTAAGACATTTCTATATCCACTGTAGCGTCCCCTTGCACATTATTTTAAATCAGATTCAGGACTATGAGGTAAAAATTGTTCCTCTTCCAAATACAGTGTATTTATAATGCCAAACACACTTAAAATTAACTTCTGATCCATTATTCATAAATATCATTCAATATGTCAATTAAAATATTTTGCTCCATTCTTGATTAGTAAATCAAATATATATATATATATATAGATTTAACCCACCATTTGTTTTAATTTGATAGAATTTATATGTTCAGTTTATTACCTTACAAAACATATACAATTGAAAATCACATAATTGGTTATGCTGATAGAAAAACAAAAGGATATTTTAGCTGGAGATGCAGTGCTTCATCTAGTCAGGCTAATACCTTTTCAAGATCTTGCTGTTTATAGGGTACTGAAGGTACTGTAATGGAAAAGAAGAAGGATGGCTGTTCTCCATTTCTATCATCATCTTTTGTGAATAAAAGAAAAGTCTACAGTAGAAACATTTCCAATTCTTGTTGTGGATGGCATCAAAGATTATGACAAAAGGAATTATTATGATTTATCTTCATGTTGTTTGCAGTTGATTAGGATTTTGGGATAGTTGCTAAAGTGTAGCTGTAACTCCAAGAAATTTCAATAGAGTGAAGGCCATTTAATTGATACTTCTATACCAATATTTTGGAATAGCACTTTAAAGTTAGTTCCAGAGTTTGCGTTTATTTATTCTTGACTCTGCTCCAGTTGGAAGCCACAGAATCATTGTGGCTCTACAGATCTTAAGAGCTGTCTTTTGTCATTAGCAGAAATATTTGTCTCACCTTGGCTCCCCCTCCCTATGTTGAGACCAATAATTTCTTCTCTTCTCTCTCCCCTTCCTGGCCCTCACCCTCTCTTTTGGTTCACTAATGTATTCTCTTCCCCTCCATCAATCCAGAAACTGTAACTGGGCAATTACTGTCTTCATCCAACCTTCTGAATTATTGAATATTAATCAAATTACAGTCTTATTGAAATAACCCAATTATTTGTGATGATGAAATGGTAACACTTTGCAAGTATACACTTTCCCACAATCATGGTCATAGCTTTTGGAGAAAGTGCCTGCTTGCAAAGTGTTGCCATTTCACAACCTATTGGGATATTCAAATGCAACCAAGCAATACCAATGTGATTTATATTTTTTACATTTGAATTTTCCTCATGTAGTTTCACATCACTAGAACATCACAATATTTTTTGTAAACCACCGTCACAAATATTTGTTGAATGAAAATTGTGGTTGATACTTGTGCAGTTTATTTTATTTTAATTTTGCTTAAGGGTAAAATAGCTTTTGATATTTCATGATCAAAGAGTTGGACAAAGACAGAAATTTAACAACATTATTTTCACTCTTCTGCCGCTGAACCAGAAGGAGAGACAGCAGCAATATTGGTTCACAAGTGTCCTCTATGTTTCAAGGTTATCAGAAGTGAAGACAATATAGCTTCAGAATTTTTCTTTGCAAAGAACTGGAGAGAATAAATGCTATGATATAGAAGTGCTTTCTGCTTCTTATGCTTTATATCTCATTTGTCAGCTAAAAGATAAAAATAGCATATGATATACATAGGTATGCAACAAATATACAATATATGATTAGAGATACTATTCCTTGTTGTGATTAATTACCAACTCTCTTCACTTTGGTTTAACTAGGCTGCATGGTTTATGAAAAACTCGGAGAACAAGTTTTTGGCACTCCAGGAAAGATGATTGTTTTTGGATCTACGTCTCTTCAGAACACTGGAGGTAAATAAAGTCTAAAGAAGCAGGAATAAATAAATAATTAATTCAGTAGGTCTACTTAAGCATTTAATACTGGGAAGCTGCATTAGCTCTTTGAATCATTTGGAGAACTGCAGAAGAAGCCAATGAGCCATAGCTATTTACATATGTACCCATTTACCATCATCCACATGTATACCATTCCTTTTCTTGCATATACACATAAAAATGCAGTGGGAAAGTCCACAGGGAGAAAAGAATTTTTTTTAACTTAAAGCAAACTACTTTTGGAGCAGAAACATTTGCAGGCATAAGTTGCTTTACCTATTGATTAACAGCTGGTTTTAAAACAACTGGTAAAACAATGACATTAAATTGTAGTTTGAAATGGTTTTAATACTATATCTTTTTCTGCTGGTAATTAACTGTGAATGTACTATGAGAATTATACTAAAACAAAAGTATTTGTTTTCATTTGATTTTTCCCTTTCTACCATTTGATTTGATTTCATTTGATTTCATTTGATTTCATTTCATTATTTTTTATTTTATTTTATTTGTGCACATGTTCTACACATGTAAAGAAAAAGCACATAACCCATTTCGCCTACTACCCATGTTATTAGCTGAATTTTGCCAAATATTCTTTTGACTTGCTTTGAAAATTATACATAAATGTATAACTGTATGCTTAAGGCACAATTTCTTGTTTTCTTTTTACCATGCTTTCCTACAGCTATATTGAGTTACCTCTTTATAGTTAAAAATGAGTTGCCTGCTGCCATAAAGTTCCTTATGGGAAAAGATAACACATTTGTGTAAGTTGAATTTATGTTTTTTTTCTATTTTAATTACCAATCCTTGATGAAGGATTTATATAAAGTGGTCGATGCCAGGGGGAAATACAGGTAGTCCTCGAGTTATGAATAGAATGGAGCCTGCCCATTCCATTCATAACTGAGGATCCGTAGGAGTGAACTATGTAACTTGAATGCGATCACTCCATGCTTTCATGCACGCATTCACTAATTTTGTGTGCATCTTGTTAAGTGCACATGAGGTATCTCAGGGTAGGGAAATCCATGGGGGGGGCCTAGTGATGGAACAGACCACCAAAGACCTCCCCTGACCCACTGAGATACCTCATTCTCCCTCCCCTGGGGTCCCCACAATTGTTCCTCCCCATCCTGCTGTGCCAGGTCACTTACCTTATTGTTGTGGTTCGCCAGCAGTCTGTGCAGGGAGCAGAGGTATCGGATAGTGAGAACGAAAGGGAACCAATCAGGGAATTTGGTGAGAACTTGGACGAGGGTCTTGCATCTGATGCAGGGATGGGGCCAGGACCATCTGAGAGTGGGGTGCTACCTTCGGAGCTTTTGGAGTCTGGCAGCAGCGAATCAGAGGACCCAGGGGAGCCTGTTCCCAGTGCACATGTGCAAAGAGCTGTTAGAAGGCGAGAGCAGCTGAAGCAGAAGGGGCCACTCGGGAGTAAGGTTGGGAGGTGATTGTCTCTCCCATAAGGATAAAAGTCAATCCTCAATGACGAAGAGCTTTGCAGGAAGCAGAGCAGTTCAGTAATCTCCGAGTCCTTCGTGAAGCTCTGTACTCTGGTCGGTTTTTTCTAGGTTTTTGGGTTAGTTTATGTGGGCCTTAATTGGAAGTCTGTTTCTTGGCAGCATTTGACAGCACTGAAAAGTGTGCTCTTATCTGGAGGAACTGTGTCTAATGAGTTTTGGCTGGGAATGCAAGTAAATCCCAGTGTGGCATTAAAAAAGGTTTTATTTTTAAATTCAGTTTGTGTTTTACTAAGTTTGATGAAGCCTGGGTTAGAACACTTATGAAGATCTGTCTCCTCTCCAACCTCTCTGTTTGTTGGCCTGCTCCCTCCTTTCTCATTTGTAAAGTACTTGATGAAGCATTCAGCAATGAAAAATGAGGCTCGGGGGGCCATGTGTACCCTCTCGGCCTCTCTCGCCACCAAACCACTTGATGAAGCCTTTGGCGACGAAAAACAAGATGCAGAGGGCTGCACACACCTTTCCAGGCCTCCCTTCTCACCACCGAAACGCTTGATGAAACTTTCAGCAACAAAAAAAAAGGCGTGGAGGGCCGCACGTTCCCTTCCAGGCCTCCTTTCTTGCTGCTGAACTGTTTGAGGATTGTGCCCTTGTAGGCTTTGGCAGCCCTTTGCAAAAAGCCTTTGCCAGTAGGAACAGAGCTTCGGAGGGATATGCCCATCCCTCCAAATCTCTGCTACTGCCAACAAAGGCTTTTTGCAAAGAGTTGCTGAAGCCCATAGGGACACAATCTGCCTGCAGGCTTCAGCAATGAAACAGCAAACAGAGGGAAGGCCTGAAGGACCGAAGCCTTCCCTCAGTTTGCAAACATCCAAACCTCAATTCACAGAGAACAGAGGCCTAAAGTGTGAGGTCACACGAGATCAGTAGCACAAGATCTCGTGCTACTGATCTCGTATGATCTGATAGAATATTAGGCCTCTGTTTTCTACAAATGCACCGAAAGCCTGAAGCAACAAAGCAGGCAAAGAAACTGTGACAGTGAGGAGAACTTCGCAAGGTAGATAGTTGAGTCTCCACAGGTGGCATGCCTGTGAAAACCTGGTCCTGGGGGCGGGGGAAGGCAGGTGAATGTTGCAGAGCCTCTACGGTCATTTGTAAGGGTGAACAGCTACTGTAGTGCTGCAACATTCATAATTTCAGGATTTTCATAAACACTAGGGAGTGCTTATCAAGTAACTTTGAACTTTCAAAACTTGGGGATTAACTGTACATGATGCTATTTTCCTACTTTTTAATGGAATTATTTAAAAAGAAGTGAAAAAGTTATCATTTCCATCTTTCCCAATATGGAATCTCTGGAATTGGTTGAAACCATAACTTCTCAGAATTCCCAGCATATTTGTAATTCCTGGAAGATATGGTTCCAAGATATCCAGAAGAAAGTGTGGAAAAAATGTCCACTGTGAACAAAACCCAAAGACTTTGGAGTTACATTCAATGACATGGACAATTATGGTAATCATTAGGTTCTTGGCCAGAACATTCAGAGATAATTGAGGCACTTTATGAGCATTATAATCAGAGAAACTACAAGTTTCATTGCAGGTAATTATTTGGAATGATCTGGCTGAAGCAAGCCGATGGTGATTCTAGAGACCAGAGTGGATTGGGATACTTTCTGTCTCTGATACTTCCAGTCTTCTCTTTCAAGATCCCTTTTCTCCCTATATCAAATAGTAACCTGAAGTAGAAAAACTAGATAGTTCTTATAGATACAAATTGAAATCTTATACATGGGGATTGGGATGAGGATTAAAAATTCCAAATTTTTCTGATTTCCATCCCTGGTTTTAAATTTAGCTACTTTTAAACAAATGGGAGTTCAGAGTAAAAGTTATCTTCTGTTTTCAAAAATGTTTTATAGAGCCTGGTATGTGGATGAGCGAGTTCTGGTCGTAGCTGTCACCTTTTTAATAATTCTTCCTCTATGCCTTCTGAAAAATTTGGGTAAGGATAAATTACTTTTTTTAGACTAAAAGGTTGTTGAAACTTAATTTTCAACATGTGTACAGGTTGAATATATTTGGTTGTTTAAGACACTAAATAATGTCTTTGTTTCATTTTTCTATTTCTGAGATTGGTTATGTCCAAAAAATGTTCTGCACATCTTGAGAACAGTAAATAATATAGCTTGCTTCAAATAAACAGTGGTATTAAGATATATTAATATTAAAAAACTGTTTCAATCTTAGTTTAGCAAACATCTTAGAATATTTGTAAAGTCAAGATATTCTTGGATTCATTACCCAGAACACAGTTGTTTCAAATCTTACTTTTACCAAGGCTTATTATTGCTTATTAAGATTACAAAACCTCCTGTATTTACCTCTTTAGAGCTTAATCATGTATATAATGAGATGTCCTGACAAGTTTTTTTCATAAAAATTCACCCAGAGAATCTAAAAGTGCACTTTACCTTTTTATTGTTTACAGCATGGGAATACATTGGGTAATGTGGGGTGGAATTTTGAAAAGGACTAAAACTAGCAGAAAAAAATAATTAAATTAGATGCAGTTTTTATAATTATTACCCAATTATATAATAATTGCCCCTTCTTGTCACAATGAACATTACAATTCAGCAGCAAAGATTTGCAGGACACTGAAGTCCTTGCATTATAATCTTAATGTTTTCTTTTTCTTATAAAATTCTCAGCCTTTATTGCTGTTTAGAATATAAAGCAATATTTTTGCAGTTGAGAACATTTACAGTCCCATGTGAAGCATGCTTCTTAATTCTGATAGTTTTCTTCATTCAAAACTTAGAATTTCTGCTTGAAAATTGCAGGTTACTTTCAAGACATGAGCAAGAATGATATTAATAATGGATTAGCTTATTACTAGTGAAGTTTTTAAACCATTTGAGTTATTGCAAGAGAAAATTGGATTACTGGAAATTATGAAATGGCAGTTTCATTTCTTGATTTTACAATTTGGTCAAAATGTATTACTCTTGTTATAAATTACAACTGTAAAAGTCTGACTCACAGACGAACACAATACAGAAGCCTGATGATGGCAGATGAGATTCTGCCGAAACGT
>JANHFN010005427.1:12840-28858 GCA_032468175.1 Toxicocalamus goodenoughensis
AGCAGAGATTGTACTACCTGAGACTTCTTAGGAAACAACTGAAGGAAAAACTTCTGGTGACCTTCTATAGCTGCATCATAGAGTATTTTAACTTACTCACTTACTGTATTTTAACTTAACCATGCACGTCAGAGGTGGTATTTAACTGGTTCACACCAGTTCACACCCAGTCACATGACCATGAAGCCACGCCCACCAAAAACATTCTTAAAGATCCAACTCATCCTGGGCACCCTTTTTTTGAACTATTACCATCTGGCAGATGGTACAGGATAATAAAAACAAGGACAAATATGCTGAAAAACAGCTTCTATCCCAGGACAATAACTATATTGAATTCTACTGTATACTGCAATATTAATGCAATATCGGGTTTTCAATTCAATTGCATAAAATGTGAAGGATGTGTGTTTGTGTTTTATTTTTATAGTTATAATGTACACTGAAGATGACATTTAATTTCATTGTACGAGGTGCAATGACAATTAAATAAACTAACTTAAGCACTAAATTGTAACACAAAAGAATGTCAACCACCGGAATTCTTTGAATATTTACAGTGTCAGTCAAAACAAGTGAACCAATCAATAAGAAGCAATAAAATGTATTATACCCCTGACAGACATAGAACCATCAGGGTAGAAGAAAGAGAGATCCTAAAAACATTAAAGACTAACCAAATTATCTCAATACTTGTAATAAATTATGCACACAATTAACATTGGCAGATCAAAAAGCCAAAGAAAGATGCCATCTCACAAACTGAGTGGAAAAACTGAACAACCAATTCTAAAAAACCCTCAACAATATCAAATAAAGGACATATCACAAAAGAATAATGTATAAAAGCAACTGTGGACTAGTCCATGCATTCATCTATAGCTACCCTAAATATATAAACTTGGCAGATTTGTGTCTCATTTCATAAGCAACTAAGTAGGAAGCATGCCTTCATTGTTGTAGCATCTAACATCTGGAAAAACATGTGCCACAGTATTCAGATTACCTTCTCTCTATTAATATTTGGATTAAAAAATATAACCTCAGCTCTGAGATAGACTGGTGTTGTTTCCATTTGATGTGTAGATCTGTCTTGGTTATGATATATGGTCCCTCAATTAAAATTGTCAAATTAATCTGATTGACTTTTTAAAACTATGTCCCAAATGTATTGGACAAAGATAGTGCTAAACTGTCTTCAGTTCCACATAGTGAGTTCGTAAAACAGCTGTACAAGTTAGGGCTTAACTACTAGGTGATCCAGTGGATAAGCACTAGCAGTTGGCTAAGGGTAAATCCTATTGTGTGATTGTTAATGGGGCACTACCTGAACAAAGATCAGTCACAAGTAGTGTACCACAAGACTCAGTCCTAGATCCTGTTCTGTTCTAGATTCTGTTATTAAGTGTTGTACCTTATGATTCTTGATGAATGTATCTTTTCTTTTATGTATACTGAGAGCATTTGCATCAAGACAAATTTCTTGTGTGTCCAATCACACTTGGTTAATAAAGAATTTGATTCGATTCATGCATTATATTTTAATTCTGTACTAGCAATGCAAGCTGTCTTGAGATTTTACATACTATACTGAAGAATGACCTTCTAAGACACATATACACCTTCATGCGAAATAAGATGATGTTTGGATAGAAATTAGAAAGTGAACTTTTTAATTATTAATTCCTAAATTTAGGAGATGTCTCGTGTTTTGAATATGTTCCTTCATGACAGTGAATGAGGAATGCATTTGAGAATTTATATATTAGCCCTTATTCATTGTTAAAAGAGTTGGATTAAAAATGAAGAATCTGTTTTTACTATTTTTCTTCCTAACTAAGCTTCACATTAATACTCATTTTATCTATTAATTAGTGTAGTAAATAGTATAATGTCTGTGAGCATGTATTAAAGTTTAATAAATGTTGCTGAGGAGTTGGGCAGCTCCGAATGAAAATAATAACTGAATAATAAACCACCAATATTCATTTCTCTTCATTCCTCTCCTCCCCCTTCTCTTTTTTTTACAGTCATTCCCAAAAAAGAATGCAGATGGTTACAAAAATCTCTTTCTTTGCCATGTTTGTCATGTACTTTCTAACTGCTATTTTTGGCTACTTGACATTTTATGGTATGTATGTATTCAGTCTTCCCTAACATTGAATGATATATTATATATAACTTCTTCTTGACTCATAATCTTTTTAAAGCAAGCAACTGAGGCCAATCATGATTACTCTATAATTCAAACATTATCACAGTCAAACATGAATTTTATCAAATGTGTTTGTTGCCACTTTCTTCCTTTGTACAGAAAGTAACATCCAGATCAGGAGGCCTCATGCTTAATTTGAAAAGGGCACTTTCTTATCTGATGATGCTGTTCTGCTGCTGGACTGGATTGTGGTCACATGATCTTCATTTTAAATGTTCCGTGGCAGTTTCTCAGCCAGTCTAGCAGTCTTTTGCCCCCTCCCCAGCAACAGCCATTTATACTTAAGGGAAGGGGGAAAGCCTTAGTCACCCAGTGTCACTTCAAATCGCAAGATGAGTGGCATATAAATTTGAGAAATGAAGTTTGATAAAATTTAGTAAATTTGATTTTGATATATGAAAGAAGGAAAGAAGAAAGGAAGGCAGGAAGGGAAAGAAAGGATCTCTGTAAGCCCTTCCCAGTCCATGCAACTCCCTTCTGTGCTCCTCCAACCTGTGCCAAATCTCTGCACCTTCCCTGACCTATGTGCCCTGCATGTCACACTTTTTGTAACCTGCACCATCCCTTGCCTGACCAATGCAGCACCTCTTGTACAGCTACATGCACCTTCTCCAAGCCACACCCTTTCATACACATTGCCCAACCCATGTAGCACCCCTGAGACACTCTTATACACCTTTCCTGTAACCCCACTCACCATCTCTTGACCTGCATACCATAGTCTATACACTCGCAAGCACCTTCAGACAACTTTCCAACCCATGTCCTCCAATATGCTATCCCCTGTGTACACAGCCCTGTGACCCTATGTACTTTCTTCACTCATAGACCCTTCTGCATCCTATCCAATTCACACAACTCCTCACATACACCCTAGGCACCCTCCTGACTATACCACCCATCTGTACACAATCCTTGGATGGCATTTCTGGTAAACACCCACAGCCTCTTCCGAACCCACAGTATCTCTCATGTATCATTTCTGACCTGCACCACATCACTTTCATTCCCAACCAGTGGAGTCACATATCTGCCTACTGGCATTGTACTTGAAACTTCGTGTTGACTTCCCGACTGACTTTCTCCCAAGCAAAGGGATGGCTGGAAGGAAGAAAAGATTTCTGATGCCACAAGGAAACTCTATAGGGAAGCTGGCAGGAAATCAAAACTCATTCCCACTCTCAGTCCTTTTTTTGTTCACCCATGGTCATCTTTTTCTCTCTTTAGATAAGGAAATATCTCTGAAACAATGATCCAATGGGCATGGGTTGTTGAGTTATTAGCATACATTTCTATATGACTGCAATACTTATTTATTATCTTTGCATTTGTTTCAGGGGTCTGAAAAGGAACATATAGAACAGGGGTGTCAAATTTAAGACCCGCAGTGTAGATCCGGCCCCTGGTGTTGTTAGATCTGGCTCATGGAGCTGCCCTGGAAACAGCAAAGGATTGACCCACAGTCCTTCAGCCAGGCCCATGCCAACTGGGCGCTGATGTCAACTGGTGCAGCAATCCAGGCCAGAACGTGGTCAGCCTTAGATCCATGGGGCAGCCCTGGAGCCAGCATGGGGCTGCCACTGCCCTGCCTCCTGAGTGCACACATAGGAGGTGGCGAATGTGTGGAATATGGCATCTTTTCACCCAGGATGCCAGCACTCACTGCCTCCTATGTGTGTGCCGAGGCAGTGGGAGCGGTCCCAAGCTGGCTCCAGAGCGGCACCAGGGATCTAATGCTGAGTTGTGTTCCAGCCCAGATGGCCGCCACCATGTTGTAGATCACTGCATCTGCACCAGCACCTCCATACCCCGCTCACTGGCCTAGCCTCACACCCCACAAGGCTTCCCTTTCATTGAGGCAGCGGGTTAGGGTTGGGCCAGCTCCATGGCAGCCACATGGATCAGATCTAAAGCTGACTGCATTCCAGTATGGATGGTTCCAAAAGTTGTAGATCAGCAACACAGCCACCACTAGCACCTCCATAAGTTGTAGATCAGCAACACAGCCGCCACTAGCACCTCCATAAGCTGTTCCTCGCCCTGGCCTCGCAGCAAGTGAGGCTTCCCTTTCATCAGGACCGCCCCTGCTCTTGTGTGGGAAAGCACACCAAATCAGCTGCAACCATCCAGCCACACTTACTCTGCCCATGCCCACCTGCCCCCCCCCCCAGGTTAACCACAACCCTGATGTGACCCTCAGTGAAATTGAGTTTGACATTATAATGCTAATCACCCAAAGTTTAATTTAAATTTGAAGTTCAGATCAGAAAATTGATTTGTGTTAGAAAATCATATAGATTCTCACTTCTGAATCAATTAAGAAAAAGCAAATAACAACAAACATTCATTGAATATTGAATTACTGAGGCCAAGTCTCTTAGCAGATACAAATGGATCCCACACATTTTGATGTGCTGAACCAATTCTGACAATTCAATTTGAAAGGGTTATTCACCAGCCTCATTTCAAAAGATTAAATCAGAAGTTGTTTGATATGTTTTTTTTACTAAATGGCAGCTTGTATTAATTATCTGTCTGCTAGAACAGCTCTATCATTGTTTTCCCTGCAGAATCTGTACAGTCAGATTTGCTTCACAAATATCAGAATAAAGATGACATCCTTGTCTTAACTGTTCGTGTTGCCGTCATTGTTGCAGTCATA
The DNA here is from genome assembly GCA_032468175.1 of Toxicocalamus goodenoughensis. Taxonomy (NCBI): domain Eukaryota; kingdom Metazoa; phylum Chordata; class Lepidosauria; order Squamata; family Elapidae; genus Toxicocalamus; species Toxicocalamus goodenoughensis. Next base: position 17,718 of record JANHFN010005427.1, read on the forward strand.
CTTACAGTCCCTGTGTTATTTTTCACTGTAAGTTGAAATTTTCTGTCCATTTGTTAAGTTCCTGATTGGTAGTTCCTGAATACAAGAATTGAATTTTTGCTTCCTTATTTAGTTTTTGTTTTGGCAAGAATAGATTGCAAGTTAACATCAGTCTCCAGCCTTCTAAATTCCAAATATTTGCCATGCTGAAAATACAGGACCTGTGATGTTGTTCAGCCTTTCACAAATCCAGACTGTATTAGGGCATAAATCCCATCATTCCTGGATATTGCTCATTGATGAGCAGTATAAAAGTAATGGAAATTATAGTACAGGTAATCCTTGGGTTATGAACGTTCCCTTAGCGAACGTTCAAATAGTTATGCGATAAGTGCCCCCTAGTGTTTACAAACAACTCCCAAAATTATTAATATTGCAGCACTACAGCAGTTGTTCGCTCTTACAAATGACCACAGACGCTCTGCAACATTCACCCCATCTACTCTCCCCACCCTCCCAGCCTGGTCTTCACAGGCACTTCGCCTGTGGAGACACACTTTGCGAAGATCTCCTCCCTGTTGCACTTTCTTTGCCTGCTTCATTGCTTCAGTTTTTCAGTGCATTTGCAGAGAACGAAGGCCTGACATCCTGTGAGATCATGTGAGATCACAAGTGCTACTGATCTCATGTGATCTCGCACTTTAGGCCTCTGTTCTCTGCGAATTGAGGCCTGGACGTTGGCAAACGGAGGGAAGGCTTCGGTCCTTCAGGCCCTCTCTCCGTTTGCTGTTTCCTTGCTGAAGCTTGCAGGGAGATTGCGTTCCTTCAGGCTTTAGAAGACTTGCAAAAAGCTGTTGTTCGCTGGAGACAACTTGCTAGATCTTTGCATGGTAAGTGACCTGGCGCAGCAGGTTGGGAAGAGGGGAAGCAATTGTGGTGAGCATGAAGTATTTCAGTGGGTGGGGGAGGCCTTGGATGGTCTTAAGCAGGTGGTCTGTTACATCAGTAGGCCTCCCCTTGGCCTTCCCCACCCTGAAATACATACACACTTAATGAGCCACACATTTGATTAGCGAATGTGTGGGCGAAAACGGAGTGATCCCGTTCAAGGTATGAGATTCACTGCCACAAATCTTAGGGTTAGAAATGGAATGGGCAGGCTCCATTAACTCAAGGATTACCTGTAGCTTTCCATGCATTTATTTTTAAACATTAACATTGGGAAGTACAGGTAGTCATCGACTTACAACGATTAATTTTGTGATCATTCAAAGTTATACTGAAAAAAGTGTCTTATGAGCATTTTTATACTTGAAATAAGTGTAGCATCTCTATGGTCATGTAATCAAAACTGGGATGCTTGGTAACTGGTTCATATTTATGACAGTTGCATTGTCCCAGATCATGTGATCAGCTTTCTGCAACTTTCTAACAAGCAAAGTCAATGGGGAAGGCAAATTCACTTAACAATCATGTTATTAATTTAACAACTACAATGATTCCCTTAACAACTGTGGCAAGAAAGGTCATAAAATGGGACAAAACTCATTTAACAAATGTCTCTTAACATAAATTTTGGGCTCAATTGTAGTTGTATGTCAAGGACTACCTGTATTGCTTCCAATTTTAAAAAAATCCTTGGAGATGTTTATAATGAAAGCAATTCATAAAACATATGTAAAATAATTTTATTAAATACAGAATGAAATAAAAAGTAAATATTAAAATAATAACAGGAACTCCAAGCAACAATAAAAAGTTTAAAATCACTGTTACCAGTAGATAAATACATTAACCATACTTGGGAAGGCATTCCAAATTTGGGTAGTCAACCAATGTAAAGGCTTGTTCCTGGGTAACTTTCTGTCACATCTCAGTGTAAGAAGTCATCCCAAGCAAGCCTTTGAGGCTGGCCATGGCACAAACAGGAACATTCAGAAAAAGATTCCTTCAGGTCCCACAAATGGAAGAGTTTTATAGATTAAAACTATCCCTTGAGCTGGGACTAGAAACAAACTGGGATTCAGGAAAGATAAGAGCTAATCTGATATGTTTATATCATCCAAATCTAGACAGCACCCTTACTGCAGTATTTTATAGAAGACTATGGGATTGCCCAGGTAATCAAGTCAAGCCTCCTCTGAATTCCTAAACAATCAGAACTCGAAGGCAATCATACACTTTTATGATATCAGTTCAAATATTTATCAGAAAGTAGAAAGTGAAAATATTATATAATATAAAAAAGAAATGTTCATTTTTCCTTTTCTTTGACAATTTCACATGAAAATTCTGCTTGGTATGAGAGTTTAAGTATTTTAAATTTGGCGAAATGCAATTCAATTTTTAATAAAAAGCAAAATTTTAATGTTTTATCAGAACAAGTGGTAGCATAAAAAGCTCTAGCTGAAATAAATAGCAATAGAATTGAAAACGCTGATATTCACAAATATGATGTATTAATTCTTCTAAGTGAACACAAAATATAATACTGAAGGAAAATTAATAAAAGGATGTCTGTCCCACGTAACATTTTGCCTAACAGATTTATCTTTTTTTTTCTTTCATAGGTTCGTTCATCTATATTTGAGCTTGCTAGAAAAACCAAATTTCATTTATGCCAACACATTGTGATTACATTGATCCTTTTGATGATCATTAACCTGCTGGTTATTTTTATACCTTCCATGAAGGATATTTTTGGAGTTGTAGGTACAGTATGCTAAATATATTTAATTAAGATTTCCTCCCTTTATTAGGCTTAGACTTATAAATTGTTTATTATAACACCAAATTGTTTCTCATTGTCATAGGAACAACATCGGCCAATATGTTGATTTTTATTCTTCCATCTTCACTCTATTTGAAAATCACAGGTCAAGATAGTTCAAAACTGATTCAGAGAATTTGGGTAAGTTAGTATGCTTCCTTATCCTTCATCTAACAAGATTAAAAGCTGTACTGTGCAAGTGTAACAAAGGTAGAACTTACTTTTTACCAGAGTGAAGGATCTGAGATCTTGCCAGTACACAAATGGCTAAGTGAGCCAGCATTCATGTCAGAAGGCAATAAAGATAAATACTTGCTTAAAAATGGATGTACCTGAGTATCTCAAAATGATCTGCAGTAAATTGCTTGCACTGCTTATGAATAAGAATGAAGATTTAAAGAAGGGAACCTAATCATACAGGACTCTTAATCACAGGTGGTGCTTGCAAACTAAGAATAGGTTTCTCATTTGATAGCCTTTGCCCAATATAAGGCAACAGAAACAAAGGATATTGGAAATGCAGGAACAAAACTCAGAAATGCCTGACAAGGTTATTCTGAAATAAATTCAAAGCCATTTCCAAAATATTTGAACCATCCATTTTAAAAGCAAAATAATTGTTTTAAACTCAAAACAGGACTGCATTTAAAATGCAAGTTGAAGCAAATGAAAAACATTTTGCACACCTCTGAATTAAATTGTAAGATAGAATTATCTACAAATTGCTGACATACTTAGATACTAATTGTGTTGGCTTCATTGCCTTCCCCATGAACATATTTCTTCTTAGATTTAAATCTCATTCTCAATTGGCTAATCATTATATAACAGAAATGTACAGCTTTTCCCAAATTGAGGAGCACACTTTCCCTTTGAATCCAATGAGTAGGAATATATTTCTAAATAGTTTACTTTTAAAATAAGAATAATTAATAGGATATTGCTCATGCATTTGATAATTTTCTCCTTCCCAATGCAAAATTTGTGGAAGCAACTTTTCAGTGTCTTTAAGGACTACACCTTGGATCTTACGTTGGAGCCCACTGTTACATATAACTAAATGTAAATAATATCTCATTTTGGTTCTAGGCATCCCTCTTTTTGGCATTGGGAATTTTATTTTCCATGGTGAGCATTCCTCTTGTCATCTATGATTGGATGCATTCAAGACATGCCACTGAAGGTTAGTGAGATACCAAGATGAACACATTATCTCTTTGCTGTTCACAAAAGTCACCATTCACCTATTTTGCAAGTGTGTCCCACTCATCAGAAATTTCCTCTATTAAACAAACAAGAATTAATCATCACTGCATATTTTCCACAGGAGATAGTTGTTAATTTGTAATGTTTGCATCAGTATTATTACAGTGGTCAGAACAATTTCACAGATCCCATTGGTCATAGGTCTTTTGTATGCAGTAAATAATGAATATTATAATGAAATACCTGAAGAATATCTTCTACTGTTTCATACACTGCACATGAATATTTCTTCTGATTTTCAGCTAAAGTCCATTATCCTGATCAAAGTAGATCACACTGGTGCAGTAATGTGGTTAATGATTAGATAGATAACTAGTATTTTGTCACATATGGACTCTATCGAGTCTTTTGGTATTAGTAAACAAAGACTTAATTATTTAAGCTCAGTTATCCTTGTGGGAGATACATATGCATATGTACCCATTTTCAAAGTAGTCTCCCAGGATATTTACCTTGTCTCCCTGTCCTGATAACAATATTATTTGAATTAAAATACACCAAAATCAAAAGAAATAGATCCAGAGGTAATGTACCTGAGATATAAAATTTCTTGGCGCCAGGATTACATTTGTCAATATATTTTTCTTTGATTTGATGAAGTTGTGATCTTCTGGTTAGGAGAATTTCAAACTCTCTTTTGCTGTTATAAGAACAATAATAAAAAATCTGTTGCCAATGAAAATACATACTGATCCATCATAAATTCTATCTTAGTATCATTTAGTATAATACATGCTAACAATTGTCTTGCCAAAACCATATAATTAATAAAAAGGTGAGACTTTGTTCTTTAGCAGTACAGTAGAGATTTCTTCTAGTATCAATGAAGAGATCATTGCAATTGGCACCTGGTATAATCATAGACATCTTTACTGGTTGGTAAATATTTTACTGGCACTATGCAGCCCAAGAATGCAAATGAGAATGCCATCTATTGAGCTCTGATGTACAGAAGCGGTTTGTAGTTCAAGGGTCTGCAGTTCATGAAAAGAAAGAATACAGGACATGCAGGCATTTGTAAATATGTCTTGATGCATTCTCTAGGTTGCATCCAGAGTTTTTTCAGAGCTTGCTATCAAGTTCATAGAAGCTTATAATTCTTATTATTATTATATTTGTTCTTTCATTATGGGCATTTCTAGACCATGTGTGTATAGCTGGTTCAGGCTCTAAAATAGTGATGATCCTGATACTCTTTTTGTGGTTTTTGTCACTTTTAAGAATTCAGAGTGTCTTATTGCTTATGACTTCTACAAAATACTTTTCTTCACAATCACATTGTGAAGTAGGTCAGTAATAGATTTATTTTGCATAGACAATGCTGGGGCCAAAAAGATAATGGAATTAGGTTTCCTGTCCAGGCATTAGGCTGTTTTGAAGGATAATTACAAAAAAGCAAGCTGCTTCAAGGTTTATACTAAACACGAGTCCTCAGAATTCAATTTTTTTCTTAAAATGGAACAGAAGTTCCTAGCATAAAATATTATGATTATCATATATATATATTGGGGGGGGGTGTTACTGTAATATTCTGATTTGTTGAAAGGCAAAGTACACACCATTTGCAATAAAGAGCAAGAGTTCACAACATGTTACAGTGGAGGTTCCCATCTATGTCATGGTGTGATGATGTGCAAATTAAATATTAACCAGCTTAGGGACAGCTAATTCCTTCAGTTATATAATACACAATTCCAAAAGAAGAAGAATGTATATTCAATGCTGACTGACTCAAGGTTGACTCAGCCTTCCATCCTTCCAAGGTTGGTAAAATGAGGATCCAGATTGTTGGGGGCAATATGCTGAAATCTAAACTGCTTAGAGAGGGCTGTAAAAGCAGTATGAAGTAGTGTACAAGTCTGATGCTATTGTTATTTCTAACTCAAAAGTGCTGGGGAGAAATAAGGGACTGGGTGGGACAATCCATCCATCTGTCTTTTATCCTTTCCATTGTGATGATTACTACCTGAAACATTAATAAAGCAGATATATATTTAGTATAGGAAGATGTAGATGGAAAAAGAAAGATCTAATTAAAAAGGACTGAATCAGGCTTAAAGCTATGAAGAAAAATAAAACCCTAGGAAGTCCCCTTGAGGCATCTCAGCTCAGGATATTGACATGTGCTCCATTCTCACTTCTCCTGATGACAAGACCGGAGTGGAATATGCACAGACCACCCTCTCCACACAACACACAAATATGCCACATTTGGGAAGTGTATAGCAGAAACACAGAGAGACTCAACACATTAAATAAAAATGCCTTCTATGGCCACTGTTGATAAAGAGGTGGAAAAACTTTTTGGAAGCCATGCTTGGCTTTCTATACTTTATTTTTTTATTATAATATAGGCTATGGAACATGGGTATAAGTGGGCTCCTGCTGCTTTTGCTAGAATGATGAAAGCTGTGTTGAGCAGTAAGCTCTACCCATTTTGGATGTGTGTGACACATGTAAGAAAGAAGCAGTCCTTATAGTACAGGTAGTCTTCGACTTGCAATCATTCATTTAATGGCACTGAAAAAAGTGGGTTATGACTGTTTTTCACACTTATGAGGGTTGCAGCATCCTCATGCTGATAAAAACTTGTATCATAATTGCACTGTCCTCTGGTCATGTGATTATCATTTGTAACTTTCCTTAGCCAACTTCCAACAAGCAAAATCAATGGAGGAATCCAGATTTGCTTAGTAACCTTAGTGATTCACTTAACTGCAGTGATTTATTTAACAACTGTGATAAAAAAGGTCATAAAATGGGGCACAACTCACTTAACAACTGCCTTGCTTTGCAACAAAAATGTTGGGCTCAATTGTGATAAGTCGAGGAATACCGGTACCACTTTCATTAGACTGACTAGTTTCACATTTCTTGCTCCATGGATATCCTTGCATAAAGAAATTTCTAAAAAGAATTCCAACTCTTTCTTTGTCCTACCTTTGTATCATAAAAAACTGAGCAGGATCTATCTTTACAATTAAAAGGCATTTAAAAATGCTTCTTGGAGGAACTTTTGGTTGTTATAAGTATATAGACAAGTGTTTCCAAATTCCCTACCCAGAAAGGGAATTAATTCCATCCCAAACATGCCAATCTGATACTACAAAAATGGAGCTCTTTTCATCGCATTCTCTTGGCTTTCCCACTAAAAAGGAGTAGTCAACTAATAGGACTTTGGGCTTGACTACCCACCAGTTTTGTAAAGAGAATATTTCCTCCCCACCATTTCCATCTACAATTCTGGAAGAATCACTTTTATCAGATTTATAACATTTGGTCCAGGGTATGCAGGGGATATTAAGAGAGGATAGCAAAAATATAACCCTTAGGTATGATATTGCGCTATTTATGTGAACACCAAATACTGTCTATATGAAATCAAAGACACGCTTTTCTTTTCTTAGTTCTGTCATTTTTTTTCAAATACAGTTTGTACCATTACAATAGTCTGTATTAACTGAAATTGCTTTTAAAATGTCTCCTGATCAGTCTTTCCTTATTCAGAAACAAACATTGCTGAGGATGCTATTTCGCATCTGGACAATGTTTTCATGTGTCTTTCTTTTTAACTGAAAGAATTTAGCATTGTTCCTCAGTTTAAGACCTTCAATTTATCAAAATGTGAAGATAAAAAAGAAATGTTGCTAAATACTGAGAGCTGATAGGACCTTGACACTCACATACATGCATATCGCTGGATCTGTTTCTTTTTTATTTAACAGCAGCAACCACCACCACCAAACTCTATGCAGTTGTGTTGTGGGAAATGTTTAATTTGTGTATCTGTGTATATATATTGTAAATAAATAGGATGCTTCTATTTTTGCAGTTGTGTACTCTGAGATGAAAGTGTTGAAGTAGATAAATAACAAGAACAATGTGTCTAACCAATTCTGAAAAGGAGTAGCAATGGCCTAGCTTTTCACCCAAATACATATTCTCTCTCCCACAAAAGCTCCCACTTTTATCCTGTTCAGTACTATCTGACCGCAGTCCTGAAGCTTACAAAATTATATTGCATATAGTGCATTTCTAACAGCACAATGCAATGAGCTGCCATGATTTATTCCTCTGAGATACTTTTTGCATCATCCAGAAGTAGAATGGAATAATTTGGTAGTGCCATTTCATGTACCTTGCTAACCTTTCCCCATCTGATGTCCTCTCCCCTGTGTCAGACCCACAGTTTTTTGAATTCCCAGCTAGAAGGGCCAAAAGCCTGGAAAGTCTGACTGGCTGTAATAAAATTGGTGTCTGTAGCATCAAAAATATTATTGTACTTAGGACCAAAGAAGGAAGCACCATGGTGAAGAGCATTGAAGGGTATTTGACCATAGTTTTGTTCAATCTGTTTTGGGGGATCATAAGTAGAATGCTGTATCCTCATAACAAAGATTAGCCATTCTTGTTCAACTGGTTGCTTTTTTAGACAGATATTGTGTGTGTGTGTATATATATATGTATATGTACATATTAAAATCTGTGAAATCTTCTATTCAATATTTTAATGATGCTCTGTTAAAATTCATACAAGTCTCCAAATCTTATTTTATAAATGTGTAGAACTCGATAGAACATACATTTTTTGCAGAATAAAAAAAAAGTCCATTATTCTATAGTTAACAAGTAAAAGTACTCTTCCAGCAGAACTAATTCTACACTGCTAACACTAAATCAGACTTCTGAATTCCTAAACTATGATTTAGGAATAAGAACCACCAATGGAGTTTTGTTTTTGTTTCAAGAGGATTTTTTCCAGTTTGCTTTGCTCTGCCGTACATTATATTATACATTATGTGCTGTACATTGTATGTCTCTGTATTGTTCATATTTAATGATACAATAAATAAATGTATTGTTCATATTTAATGATACAATACAGTAAATAAAACTGAGTGTAAATAAAACATGTCTGTTATTTATATAATTTTTAAAGTACGATTGGAAACAAATCTGAGATGTTGATTTTGCAAAAAAAAAAGTAAAGAAACCCTAAGATGTGTTTGGGTGGTGGCTTAAGCAAAATAGTAAAACTCATGAATCTAGAAAATTCAGAGAAAGAAGAACAGATGACATTTTCTGTTCTAGGCTCCTTTTAGGAAAGAAAGAGTAATTCTGGGAAGCAATAAAAAGAAAAAAGCTAATTGATAGCAAGTTGTCCCATTCTCTCCCAGCATTGTTTGTACCTTTAAATGGAGAAGTTTTATCTGAATTCTTGCACTGAACATTGAATTGAACTAATACACCAAAACACTTAAAGTTTACTGTTCACTTCATTTCCTACAAAGAAATTATCTTAGCAGTATCTATTATTCCTTGCCCCCAGCTCCTGCCATCCTAGCAGTTTGATAGCATGCAAATGTGAGTAGTAGAAGGATAACAGCACTCTGTTACATCATGCTGGCCACATGATTGGAGAAATGTCTTCAGACAGCACTGGCTCAATGGCCTTGAAATGGAGAGGAGCACAGCCCCCAATAGTCTAGCGGAGTAAAATCCACAGGGACTCCTTTACCTACCTATCATCTGTTGTTCTACTAGAATGGTACATATTGTCCACCTTACTTTAAGTTCTCAAACCAAACTGTATGGGATTATACAGGGTTTATAATACACAGGTCATGACATAATGCAACATCTCTTCTCTACTCTTAGAACTTAAGAGAAGGACTAAATGTACTATTCTGATGGAATTGTTATATTTCTGCAAGATTGAGTGCCAGGATCCAGCCAACTCTTAAAACTAAATCATTGTATAGAGTCATCTACGTAAAGATCCATGTATTCAATTTCTGGTAAAGGATTTGAACCCCAAAGAATAACCTCTTGGATTCATGCCTGGCAAATCCCAAATAGGATGAAATTGCTGACATAATGGCTTCTGGTGGTCAACATATCTATTCTATGCCACATTTCAAAATAAATAATATTGTTTTCAGACCAATCTTTTTTGTTTTGTTTTAATTAGATGGGACCACAGAGCATGCTAACAAATCTAGTTGCTGATTTTATTTCTCGAAAAGCAGGAAAGAGATTTTGATTTAATTGAGTATCTCTACAGGAAATGCTAGATTGGTCTTACAACTGATAAGGTTTAAATGCCTTAGACATAAAAAACTACTACATTAATGCTCATATTGAATGTTGGATCATGTGGCCTGTATCAACTGGGGTGCAAAATTTAAGCTGTTTTAGCCCAAGGCACCATGGAATCTTCAATTCTTCTGGTTGCCAAACAATTTCTATGTACTGTATGTGTCAGATATTATTTTGACAGCATGGTGAATTAACCATGATATTAATGCTGGCAGTGTATTAGATATATTTATCCCATGGATTATTAATTGTGCTTTTTAAAAGAGGAAAATGGGGAGAGACAGCTGCTGCTGTTTAGCTGTAATAGCTTGAGTACGGCACGTTCCCTACTGGAGACAAGCTCTGTCCTTGTACTCATTCATATCACTGGACAAATTCTACAGGCATCATCGCCTACGTCAGTCTATATCTTTCAATTTCCTTGAATAAACTGTAGTCCAAACAATGGAGAATGTCTACTTCTCTAAAAGAACAAGCTTTATTTTGCCAAAAATGAGGAGTATGTCAGATGTTTTTAATACTTGTTCCTCAAGCTGCTTTGAAATAAGGAGAGTAGAATAGATGACATATTTTACTCTATAAGTGAATTTTGTTATATAATATTAAAGAACCTAAGCCAAAAAATTCAGACATGTCAGTATAAAAATAATAAATGTGAAAGATAGACAATCAAATAGCTATTTTCCTCAATACTGGCTTTATCTTTACAAAGGTACTACATTATTTATGACTTTCCATCCAAAATAATGACATGCAATAAATTGGAATCCTTAAAATTGCCAAATGCAGTTTACAATTTATTATGGTGGAAGAAAAGTCAATTATTGAAATTCATTCTTGGATGCAGGAAAGAATGACTCCTCACAGAGTATATTTTTCTTTTTTTTCCTTTTTCTTCTTTTTCTGTTGCTGCTGATAGAAAAATAGGTCCGTAATAAGTTTGTATATAATAATAATAATAATAATAATAATAATAATAATAATAATAATAATAATAATAATAATAATAGACATAAATTACAAAAAT